>WEIS01070682.1:0-21774 GCA_013389965.1 Todus mexicanus
CCAGATACCCCGTCAAGCAGACTCAGCTTTCAAGGAGAAGTTTTCAGGGGGAGTTTTCAGAGGAAAGCTGAGATTGTCAAGATTTATTTATTTATTTTTTAATCCTTTCCCTTGTGGGATTTTTGTTTGTTTGGTCGTTCTTTTTTTTTTTTACTTCAGAAGATCTGGCAAATCGTCGTTTGTTGTTGTTCTTCTTCCATGGAAGGCTGGTTTCTGCTCACCATGGTAACAGGGAGCCCAGGAGCGAGAGGGCTCACGCTTTGATGGGAAAGGACCGTAAGCGGGAGATGGGAGAGCAATTCTCAATCAGCCCCTTTATCCCGTCTGTGCGCGTGTGTGGATTTGTTGCTTCAAAGAGGAAAAAAAAATCTGTGAGGGTTTCTGCTTCTGCCTGGTTTTTCAACAGGTGTGGAGTTGGCCAGAAAAAGTGAGGGCTGGGGTTTGGGTTTGCTTTTGTTTTTTCTTCTCTAACTTCCTCAAAAGCTCACGCATTCTTTTTGTCGTCGGAGTTGCAAGTTGTGCTGAGGAGCGCAGATCGGTTCTTTCAGAGGGTTGTTACCATACNCCGTACGTCTGTGGACTCGCAATGGGACAGCAGCTTTACACACCGTAGCTGGTGTTCGCAAGGAGTGCCAGAAGTACGTGGCAGCGCCAGCGTGGCGTTCCCGCGGGGACGCGGCTGCACGCAGAGCCCTCGCTGGTATTTAAGCGTTCTGGAATGTCAAACGATTGGCAGCTCGCTCACAAATGCTGGGGCAGAGGCTGCGGTGTGCAGCGTTCCCATAACTCAGCGGAATCAATTGTTGTTACTCCTCGGTGTGCTGTTGGAAACTAAAGCGTTGCTTATTCCTCCGTTATTGCTTCGTTAAAATTATGAGATCTGTCTGCAACGATTTTCTGATTGTTGGGTTGGGTTTTTTTCCGTCCCCTGCCCGCCGGCTCCATGCGAAAGCAGAGGAAGGCAGAAGAACCCGTTTAGAAATGTCATCCCTGTTTCTTTCTAAAGCGATAGTTTGGGGAGGGGTTTGGATTTTCCTCTCGTGCTGCCCCTTCTTTGTGCCTTTCCCCAGGTCGCGTGCTTCGGGGAGGACGTGTACTCTGCCTTCCGGAAGGCCATGCTCGCCACCGGCTTTACGTTTCCTAAGGAGGGGGTTCTGATTGGAATCCAGGTGAGTCCTGAAAGTGAAAGCTGAGAACGGAGGGACGCGGAAGAGCTCAGTGGCTGCTGCCTTGTTTGCACTCGCGTCTTTGCGGCTTAAATGCGTTTCTCTGCAATCTGTCTTGAAGGGCAGTAAGGCAGTGAGGAACAAACACCACGGAGATATCTTGGGGCTGGCCTGGGAGTTTTTTTAAGGGTAGAACAGGTGAATTCTCCTGTCAGACGACTGGGGTGTGAAAAATGGGTTGAGCTGTCTGTGGCATGTGAAGGAAGCGTGCAAAAAGTGACCAGAAAGGAACGTGGCTTCTGCTAACGCAAGTTACCGCTTAGGTATGTGTATATATACACACATCGATGGATCCAAGCTGTTGCTCCGAGTTACCTCAAGTAAGCAGAAAAGCCTTTGCTCGTTACCCAGATAAAGTTTAAAAGTTCAGCATGAAACTCTGGGCAGTTGGGTACTGTGTATCTAATCACTGCAGATCTTAAAACGGCATTTGAAGAGGGGGAAGGAAAAGTCAGTAGGAGGAAAAAAGGAGAGAGCCCAGTAATTAAAATTTAAGCCTATTTTCCTGATAGCAGCTAAAAGGGAAGAGGCAGCAAAGAGTAATTTTAGCTATAGAAAGCATTTATTTAGGCTCCGTGTCAGTATCCGTCTGTTAAACTGAGCCAAATGTTCTTTGTACACAGGTCTTAAGAAAAAAAAAAAAAGGGGGGGAAAAGGAGAAGATAAAACAACCCCCAAACCTCAACTTCCCAAACCTTTTAAACATAACAGGATTCTGTCCTTTTTTAATGAGTGGTTTACAGTTCGTTTTCTTGCAAAAGAAACCTGCAAACAGCAGATCAGTTGTTTAAAGATCTCTCTTCGTCTCGGCGTATTTCTTGTGTAATTAAACTCCGAAACAAGAAGTGTGAAGTTAAGGCGGAGAGCCACGGACTGCCCCCTCCCTCGCCACTCGGGAGGTTGTCGCCTACCTGCTTTTCAGGGGTTTGTTTGAAAAACAGAGGGGCAATAAAGCCTGGTGAGAGGGGCAGGTTGAAATGCTGACCGAGCCCTGACATGTGGGCAGTGAGTGGTCACCCCTGAGCCCTGCAGGCGGCAGGAGAGGGGCGGCCCACAAGGTGTAAGGTGGGCTGGGAATACCAGCAGCGTAGTTCTCGTTTTCGTCACAAAAATAAGGTCATTTGCCTCGAGGTGGCAAAGCCGAGTGTGTCCTCAGCGGGGAAACACAAGGCTCAGAAGGGCAGGCGCCAGGCTGCCCCTCTCCACGGTCGGTATTTACATGTCGTTGCTGTGAGGGGGTGATGGGTGAGGGGCCTTTCCAAGCAGAGGCCCCTGGCTTGCAAACCACAGCATGGTTTCTGCAAGCTGTTGTGATGCTGGAGCACAAACACCAGCCCACTCGGTTGCCCCTGAGGAAAATGCCCTTTTCTCTGCAGTGGGTGGTGAAGTCAAGCCACACCCCACATTCAGAGGCTTCGTTGCTAGTGGCTCGCCCTGGTCTTTAGAGTGAACGTCTCGCTCTTGCAGAGAGAGAAATGAGAAGTCAACTGGTCTTGAATTCTGCTTCCCTCAGAAGTATCTAGGCTCAACCCACTTTGGTTATTCGGCGTGCTGCGCCTCGATGCCGTTGCTGTTAACCGCGTTGAGGTGATAGGTGTCTTCTGGAGGGTGGAAGTCGAACAGAGGTGGTTAACAACAGTAGGCGGGGACAGCTTTGTTTTCTGGCAGGTGTTTCACTCTGGGGTGTTTTGCAAAGCGAGAGTCAGACGGCTGAGCTGTGACCTGCAGTCCAAACTGGTCCCAGTACACCCGGGCTGTGAACCCAGCCTTGCTGAGGGGCTTCCAGGTTGGTGCACTTGCAGGCTGCAGTTCCGGTGGTAATCCTGCTGCACAGAAGCGTTGCTAGCAAAGCGAATCCTCCTCAAGGTCAAATAGGCCAGCTCCTTGACATCTGTGGGGCAGCGCAGGGCAGGCTGGGCAGCCAGACGGGCCCACAAGCCGGCTGGGTTGTCCTTCGGCTGTGAGCGCTCTCTGACATGGCACACATCAAGATTCCCCCGGATTTTAAAGGCCTGCTGCTCTCCTGGGGTAAAGGGAGTAGGGCTTTCTCGTCAGACAGATGAACGTCTGCTAGTTTATGAAAGTTGATAATCTGACCTCGTTTCTTCTCGCAATTCGGAGAAATCTGTGATGCTGCAGCCCCGACTCTGCCATTAAATAATTTATACTTTATGGAAGAGGAGTTGAAAAACTCATTTTATTTTCTTCCCTGATTGGGCTATTCAGCGATATCTCTGGAATGGAGTGCATCTGTCTTACATCTGTGCTGGTGACCACGGGATGCGGAAAGCATTGATGGAGTATTTTATTTTTAAATCCCAGCACTCCCAAGTCTGTTGTTTCAAGGTAACCTTCTGCCTCTGTTCCTTACGTACCGGAATTTTTTGCGCGCTCCGCAGTAGATTTGGATACGAAATTTAAGATTATCACAGGAGATGAGCTGTCTTGGGTTTGAGCTGGATCTTAGTGAGACCTGATGCGGGTATATTGAATTAACTGAGTACGTAGCCCTTTGCAGTGAGGCACGCTAGCAAACGTGAGAGATGTTATAAGAAACAGAACTTTTCTGATCAAGGAAAAAGGATACAATTCTCCGACAATAAATATCTTCCACTAAATAAATCTGCTTGTACTTTTCACCTTTAGTAACTGATGGTTTCTTACACGAGCTCTTTCAGCCAGCTTGTAAATCTGAGGCTGCTCCGATGCAAGCTGACAGCTGTAATTTCTTTTCACGGCGAGGCTGTTTTATGTGTCACAAGTGTTCAGTACACGTTTGATAGAAGTTTATAATGCTGTTGTGAAAGCCAACCCCCCTGACCAGAAGGCAGAACCATTCTCTCTTGACTGGGAAGCTGCCAGCCCTGTCACGTTGTATATTTATATTTTCCAGTTAGTCTACAGAACAAGATGCTTTTCACAATGAGGTTCTTTCCAGAGCGCTTGGAAAAAAACACCTGTTGACTCCTTTTCTCCGTAGGAAATCGTTCACCCTTCAGAATGTTGCGCTCTCACCCGTAAAGGTTAAGCTATCAGTAGCTCCAGCAGGGACCAGAGAGCTTGTGATAATCTTACTTGCAAATGGCCAGATCGGGCTAAGGTTTAAAAGCGAGGTTTGCCAGCCTCGGCAGTGAGGGGGGCCTGTGTTGCATCTGATTTTTGCATTGCTCTGCTTTCAACATCCTGAAGAGTGGTACACTCGGATAAATTTTCGCTCGCCTGTTGCTCTAAAATGGCTTGTTCAAGTGCAGACGTCCACAGGAGGTCATCTTATCTTTACTTCTTTTAAATTATAGTGGCTCTGGGTGTGCGTTACGAGAGAGTCTTTCAAAGGCGTCCTAAGTACCTGGGCATTCAGGTCCCCATTGGAACAGGGTGTCCCAGTCTCCTCGGTGGTTTTGTTTCCCATTTCCATATGCCCACGGGAGTTAGACGTGAGCTCCTGCATACGCAGGCTCTTCTTCACGTGCATTTGCAAAGAGAGCATCTAAAGGCAGCCCAAAGCCCATCCATGTATATATATGTTATCGGCCAGAAAAGAAGGCTGAATGTTTGAGCAGTGATTGAAAAGATATTTGATTAAGAGCAGAGGAGTCCCTAGTTGGTGTATTTGAGCAGGCGGTTGCCCAGATGTTTAATACACAGTAGTACATCTTGCGTGGTTGCAGTTGAATTTAGTGTGGGAACACTTCCCCTGCTGTTCTGCCACAATACATCGTAGCTGGGAGTGACCTGGGCGTCAGGAGCCAGACAGTTTTCTGGGAGTGGCACCATACGTGCACATCCAGACCTTTCTACACCCATGTTCTCAGCAGAGAAAGATGTGTTTGCCTCTTAGCTTCGTGTTGCCCAACAAAACGCTGTTTCTCAATCCTGGCTTTGATGCTGTATCCAATAAATTTCCTTTCGCAGAAATCCTTCCGCCCCAAATTCCTCGGCGTAGCAGAACTACTGCGTGAGGAAGGTTTTAAGGTAGGTGGTTTCAGTTATTTAAAGATAGTTTTCAAAATCTCAGCCTGGTTCAGGAATGGAGAACGTTGGAGTTTATTTGAAGATAGAGAAAAAAAGGACGTTTTTTAAGCCCAACAGGGATTTTTCGCTGAGTGATCCATAAAGGCAGCAGGTAGCACCCGAGTAAAAGTTTTCAATGATTGCTTAACTGAATAGATGGGACTGGCATGCATATCCATACTGAAAGGGAGTTAACACCATGTCACGGTCACACCACCACGTCAGGACACACCACAGCCACAGAGGGCTGGTGAGAGCTTTTTAGTATTAAGTATTTAAATAGTTTACCTCAGCGGCATTAGTGTAACTGTTGGATTTAGGGTTCTGACTTGCGAAAGTTAGTGCTAGGCAAAGAAAAAAAAGGGTGAGAAAAAGGGTGAGGAAAAAAAAGGTGCGTTGCAAAAAATTTTTATACGTGATTGAACTTAAGCGTCACTGAAAGTCAGAGGGATTTCATTTTTCCTAAGCCGCTTAAGCGCTTCTAGATGTGTTGCTACCGTTCATTGACTGCTACCCAGCAGCAAATCACTGGTAACAGCAAGTTGGGAAAGTCCCGCTGTTCTCTGCGTGTGTCTCTGTGTGGAGAGACACCCTTGTGATGAAGAACGCCCTCCCAAACCAGCTCTGACAACCAGGCTGCAAGTTGGGTCAGGCCCACGTGAGATAGATGAAAAGTCTCGCTCTTGTGAAGCACGCAGTGAGTAACCTTTTTCCCCTTAACAGCTTTACGCCACAGAAGGAACCTCGGACTGGCTCAACGCTAATGGTATCCCAGCAAATCCTGTGGCGTGGCCGTCGCAGGAAAGCCAGAGTCCAGGGCTCCCGTCGGTCGGGAGGTGAGAGCGATACTCACCTCGTCACATTCGCGTTAACAGCTAGGACGGCAAGGGGCGAATCGTTGGCCCTGTTGAGATCGATGACAGTGATTTAATGGGGCTTTGGATTCAATCCAGAAGTTTTATTTTATCTGATTCTGTCTGGGGTTGCCCCAGCAGGGAGGTTTCAGCTTAATTAATGAGCGTCTCATTGGACAGCCCTGTTCAATGTGGCTTGGATGTATCGCTCCGTGTTACATTTTCACGGAAGGATCTGAATATTCAGCCTTTAATGACAGCCAGTCGTGCCTTTAACAGAGTTGTGCTGAGCTGCATGGAGGCTGAATATTGCTTGGCATCGCTGACTGGAACAGAAATAAAGCCCAGATTCCTGAGTCGCAGCGTAGCGCCTTAACCCCACAACCCTCCTTACTTGGGGAGTAAGACAGCGCCAATGAAAATTTTCGGTGTCGTTTACCTGAATGCCTGTGCTTATTCAGCACAGATTATCGCTGAGCAAGGCATTCCGTCATACTGGTTTGTGCATTGCCTCTTCAGGCTGCTACGGGACGGGAACGTAGATCTGGTGATTAACCTGCCCAACAGCAACACCAAGTTTGTCCACGACAATTACCTGATCCGGCGGATGGCTGTGGACAGCGGCATTGCTCTGCTCACTAATTTCCAGGTATGCCCCAAGTTGTTCTTTCTCCTCTTAGTCCTAAGAGCCCGCAGAGCTTGTGATCTTAGGTTCCAGTATGGTTGGGTCTTCGTTATCTCTGACAAATGACAACGTGCCTGAGAATCGTGGCAACGCGGTCGTTTTAATGTGTTTTATTTTTGCTACTACGCAAAATTGCATTGCTCAAAGTGGAACAGAGAAAAGAGAAGCAAATCATGAGTCCTGGACTGCAGCTGAAGCTGTCGCTGTATCATTTTAACTTCAGAGCAAACATTTTTGCACAGGATTGCTTGTAACGCATTTAAATTATGTGTGGGAACAGTTTTTTAGTGGGGTGTCTTTGCAGTAGGTCCTTAAACCTTACAGCAGGATGTGGCCAGGCTCTCTTGAATGGAACCTGGGGCAATCCAGCTCCAAAACACCATCCAAGTGGAATTGCAGCCTCTCCTGTCGTAGTCCCCAGTAGCCAGTCATTACGTGTTCGTAGCTCCTGACAAACCCCTTTCATACTCTGACAGGGGAAGAAATATTTGGTAATGCAAAGTGGGGCTCCTGCTGCCAGCAGTACCTTGACTTCCTCTGCAAGTGCTTCAGCTGTCACAAAAGAGCCTCATCTGGCTCTCGTTAAGCACAGCAGCCAAATTCCCGTGGATTTCGGTGGGCGCTGACATGGAACCCAGCGACTCGAACTGGTGTCCAGCTGTGCAAAATCTTCTGCTGTGATTGGAGTGAGTGGAGAGCAGGGAGAATGCCAAGCTGCGAGTTCACAGGCAGGATAATGCCATTCATGATTAGCAGGAATGGGAAATTGCAGCCCCGTCCTTTGCCTACTGGCCAAGCACACGCTGACAGCTAGAGCAAGGGCCCCTGTCCAAAATTTATTGCCACACCTGCTTGATGCATTTCGNTGTTCCGCATGGCACACATTGCCGTGCAGACAGCAAGTGACAAAGGACTTCAGTAGCCCCACAGCCCATGGCACTGCATCCTGCAGCGTGTACCGTGCCTACCTCTAAATATTTACCCTCTAAGGAACATATGTGCCTGTCTTTTTTCCCCGTGCAGAAGTGTGTACACATAGTAGGCAGAAGCTGTGACGCCTCTGGGTACCGTGGGACTCTCTGAACAACCGATGCCGAGCGACAAGACCGAATTTTGAAGCAGGCGTGGACTTTATTTCTGATGTGGTTGAGGTCCCAAGTGCTCTTGTCACGAGCGTTTCTTCTGTACGGTCGGTGATGAACGAACCCCTGCCTGCTGTGCATAGGAAGAGCTTTGCACTTCTAGACCAGAGGTGCTATTAAAAAACCCACAAACCAAAACCAAACCCAGAACAACCCCCAAGCCCCAACCAAAACTCCAGAAGAGCTCGAAGCCGTTAAGTGCGTACCCATTCAATTGTGAGATGAGTGACTGATGCTGCTTAATGAAGCAGCGCTCTAAAGGTATCCTGCACGTATATTTTCCAGTGACAAAAATCCCATTAACAACTGGTGTCATCTCATGTCCTCCCACCCTGCTTTTACCTCTAGTAGCGAACAAAGCGACGTCTTAAAACATCTGTATTCTTTTGTTCTTCNACCCAGAACAACCCCCAAGCCCCAACCAAAACTCCAGAAGAGCTCGAAGCCGTTAAGTGCGTACCCATTCAATTGTGAGATGAGTGACTGATGCTGCTTAATGAAGCAGCGCTCTAAAGGTATCCTGCACGTATATTTTCCAGTGACAAAAATCCCATTAACAACTGGTGTCATCTCATGTCCTCCCACCCTGCTTTTACCTCTAGTAGCGAACAAAGCGACGTCTTAAAACATCTGTATTCTTTTGTTCTTCCTCTTTAGTTTGTCACTTCTCCTGTGAGAAATCAAATAAATGCCCTGGATTGTGACAGCTCCTCATTCTTAAATTCTGCGTGGTCTGGATTCTGCCCTGCTTTTTTTTTTTCTTTTCTTTTTTTTAAAGCCTTTATTTATTTATTCATTTTCAAGCACTGATGAGCACTAGTCTGTTAGGAAACCATCGTTCTTGTGTTTGACAGTGGACGTATCATTTAATGTGGAGCTGCTGTAGGCCTCGGAGGTGAGGAGGTGGTGGGAAAAGAGCGGCAGGACAAAGCAAATGCTCTTTCTCTTCAGCTGTGTGCACACAAGAGAAGGGAGAAGCCCTGATTTCCCAGGAGGGACGTGTGGAGTGCAAGTGAGGAGCCAGGTAATAGAGCAGCAGGCTGAGAAACATCCAAGAAACGGGAACTTTAAAGGAGGGTCCGCGGGCTTTGTTAAAATGGGCAAACCTGTACTGCTTTTAATTCGACTTTCTGATTACAGTGCTCCTGCTAATGAGCTAAGAGTGTGGGTGTATGTGCATCGGTGTCTACATGTATCTGTGCATTCCTGGTGTTACTCACTGCAGCAGCTGCAGGTACTTAAACCGCAGCTTCTCTGGTGCCTGCGGACTCCCCTATAATTACAGTGGAATTTAGCAGCAAAACTCACCAGGGCTGAATATACACGGAGTACTCTGTAATTACGCGGTAGTGTTAATGTTTTGCTGCTGGTGCTAAATACCGACCCCTTCCCCACTCCTCTGAAGTTGGTGACACCGATGTCCTTCCACAGTTAGTCAGACCTGTCTGTATATACACCACCCCCCGAGCTTGCTTTTCCTCCATCTCCCTTTTGGTGTCTCCTCCCCCTCTCCTTTTGAAGGAAAAAAGTTCTTTCTGCTCTGACTGACGCGAGATGAAGCTTCAACTCCTGGCACGGTCAGAAGGGGCCAAGAAATCGTTCCCCAGCTTACCTTGTGCAAACGCCGAACGCTGGCTGAGTTTGTTTCTTCATATGCTCTTCTTCTTTGTGTAACGAAGGTGCAGACACTGTAGGAAAAGATTCTTAAGTATCTACAGCTGTTGGGATCAATGCGGAGCTAAAAAAAGTTACAGCCGGTGTCCTTTGTACCAAACTCATCTCTGCTTTCAATGGATTGTGCCTTATAAATGTCTTTTCCTTAGTAATCTTGGGGAGGGCGACAATGACAGATGAAAGAAAGTGCTGTTCAGTGCAAGAAATTTGCTAATCTACAAGCAGGCAAATAATTTTATTCATTTTTACTGTCTTAGAAGAGGGTTGATAAAGAGACGCATGAAGGTAAAAGAGACAGTACAAAGCACAACTTGTGAGATAAGGACAAGAAAAGGTGGCAAAAGCCACGATGAAATATGAAGGGACCTTATTTTTAGTAACAGAGATGTTTTTCTTTTCCTCAGCAGTCAGTCTGCCTAGACACTCCCTGGAGCTGTAGCTCACCAAGTGCCGGGAAGCTCTGGAGGCTGGATTTCCAGGAGAACAGGCTCTTTATCCACTTGGTCACCTTCCTGGATTTACTCTTCCCCAGTTAGCGCCACTTAAATCACCCGGAGATTGCTCGGGCAGCCCCTGCAGAGGTCAGTAGCAAAGCAGTGGGAGCTCAGCGCGTCGAAAGCAGGAAGAGTGTAAGGGAGTGAAGGCAACTTCTTGCTAACACTTTCCGCTTTCCCAGTAGAGATCTTAAAACACAGCGAGGTGAAAGAATGTGCTTTATATAAACGGGGAAAAATTAGTGGAAAGCTTTACGAAACCTCTTTGCTCTGGGGCCATTTGAAACAGTCCCAATGAGGTTTCTGAAAGTCCTGGGAAGTAACCAGGTAAGAGAGACTCCATGATCTGAAAGAGTTCTTGGCAGTGAGCAGGGAAATAAATCTCGCTTGGCTTGCAGGTCACTGGGTTTTCTTGTTGCCACCAGCCTGTAAGGCATCTTCTATTTTTAATTTCCCCCCCACACCGAGTGTATTTTGCACTCTCAGGGTTTAAAAGCCTGTTTGTGCTTTGGTTCTCTGTGCTGGCATCGGAGGCATCCAGGAGTCTGGCTGGGAGATCAGCACCTCAGTATCTTTATAACCAAGTGATCCCTAAAAGCAGGGAGGGGACTGGAAGTTCGCGCCGTGCTAAAGCCCACCTCTGCCCTGCGTGTGCAATAGCAGTGCCTTGGTGCACGCCCGCTGCCTGTATCCCAGCCAGAGGCAAAGAGCCCCTAGCCGGAGGCTGGGCCCATGCAACAGCCGAGATGAGATCGTAAAAGGGGAGAGCACCTCTGGCTCCTTCTATTTTCTAGTGTTTATAGCACCAAATCACAGTGAGAGCAGCCCTGGACCTCGGGAAGCTTTCAGCAGATGTAATTAGCGCTGTTGCCATCTCTGCAAGGACAGGAGGTGCTGCCATGCCATTTGAAGCATATGAACGCTGCTGCTCTAGCCATCTGCGGGACGCTGAGATCCGCTGTGCTGCAATAGCCAGCTGGCTGCCAAACAGCACCCAGAGCCTCCGCTTTGCCTCCTCCTGCATCTCGGCGTCTAACGCTGCATAATGTAATTTATAGGGGATGATCTAGCTAGCGCTGCAACATTCGTTTCACCCTCATGTGGAAGAGAATTTCAATACGAACCTTTTAATGTGTCCTGATTAAACGGAGAACATGGTATTTGGTCGCTAACTAGGTAGCCTAAACTCCCGCTCGTCCCCGTAATTAAAATACGTTGAATTCTGCAGACCGAGAATGCCAGTTGAGATAAGCTCTTTTAATTCAAGGAAGTTTGTAGAGATGAAACCGAGAGACAAAGGCATTTGTTGCAAATTATGTTCAAGCTTTGTGATAATGTACTTTGGGGGGAAGATGAGCTATTGCTCGGGAGTGACGCGAGTGCTTTGGGATTACCGTCCTCTTGGATGAACGTTCTGCATCGCCTAAGAGCATCCAAGAGGAGCAAGTGCAGCTGTTTTGCAGGGAGCTGCAAGGAGTGCCAAGAGTTTGTCGTTCTGGCACAGTTCATTCTCCCAGCGAAAGCTTCTTGTTGTTAGCGGTCAGTTTTTAACTCCCGTAAACTGAAGTTTCTTGAGCTCTATGGGTACGGGGTTTTTGTCGGTCTCCACAGAGCCGCTTACGCTAGTACAAAGCCAGCGTGCTGTTGCTGTGCTGCTTTTACGCTGCTTTTATTTAGCCTCTGGTGTAAATGATTACCCGAGATATTCATCACAGGGCATCAGATGCCTTTTCAGGAAAAAACCATTTGCTTTTACAGCTCTAGACAATCTTGTTCTCTTTTTCTGACTTCCTGAGCATTGCTAAATGCTGCCAAGCTCTTGTCCTTCAAGATCTCTTGTAGTAATGAGACCTCATTATATCTCAAAATGGCCCTCTGCTATTCATCGCCTTTGAGAGGCGTTACGATCCAGCCCCTAGTGACAGAAACACTTGGATCAACTCTTAGCAAAGTGGGTTGTGCTCTGACTAAGCATCATGGGGCGTGGGTTGAAGTGTTTGCTGCCTTTCATGATTCACAGGGAAGGGAACGGCGGAGGTGAAGCGGTCGAAGTGAGAGGGTCAAACCTGAGCCTTCAGTCAAATTTCGAATGCATTGATGTGCCAAGCAGAAAGCAAATAAATAGTGTGTCCTTACTGCCAGTGGGTCGGAATTCTTAGTATATCCTGCACCAAGCGTTGTAATCTTTTGTAGTGCTCTTCCAACAGCTCTCAAGGTACCAGTATTTATCTATTTTGCAGCTTGGCGTGAGCTGTTGACCCTGCATCGTTTGTGTATCATTCGGGTACCCGAGCGCACGGTGTCTCGTGGGGAGTCCCTCCTGTGCAGTTTTCATAAGGACGGCAAAACGTGGCTCTTGGGGCTTGATGCAGGCAAGCAAAAAGAGTCCTGTAACGGTGGTGAGGAGGAGGAACGTGCCCGTGTTATCATGGACACGGGCAACATGTAGTATAGTAGTGCCCTTCACGGTCTCTGCAGACCAGGCAGAGACAGTGCAGCCTCCTGAGGGCACGGAGGCACAGGTGGAAAAGACCGGAGAAGGATGAGGGACATTAATGTCACTGGGCAAATCCCAGATTTGTTAACTCACCTCTGTTAACGAACGCTTTTAAGTCGTGCCTGGCGGGTGTGATAGCCTCAGAGGCTGCCACGTTTTGAAAGGGCTGGAAGCGATTACAAGAAGCGCAAGAGGAGTCGTGCTCTATAGCTCGCTGGGAGAGAATCGGATGAGGAGAGCATCAAGATGAGGAGCACAAGATCCTTCTCCGTCCTCGTGCGGTTCAGGCTGGGTGAGATAGGCTGCTAGGCTGGAGGGGAAGTCATTAATTTTCTCTCTGAGCTTGGAGCAGCGGCCGGTGCAGGAAGAGAGTGAACGTGGGCCACGGCCACAGCAGCACAGAGCAGGAGCCACCTGGTTGTGCTGTGCTCTGGGCTACTGCCGCTGTTCCTCCCCAACTAGGGCTCTCATAGAACACCTAAATGAGCGCGTCGACAAAACAACCGTTCGCGATTCCTGTCCTTCCTAGCGTGAGTGTACCTGAAATGAAGCGGGAGGCATCCAGCTGTTCTGAGATGAAAGCACCTCTGAGCGGGTAATCGAGATCTGAAGCCTCAGCAGAGAGGAGGATGCCAATTATAGAAAAGCATATCCAAGAGTTCCTCAAAGATTGCATCTCTGTCCTGTGGGATCTAAACGTAGCTGGAGAGCACCGGTTCGTATATTAGCGTAAGCCCGGGCATCCTGAACCAAAAGCCGATTTAAAAAAATAATAATAACTGCAGGAGAACCAGCCTCAGCAAAATCATTTTGCTATCTGCCATCGAGAAAAGCCTATTAACAATAATTGTTGGGTTTTTTGTTTTCGAAGAACCCGTAATTAAATTTTGTTGTCTCGTAAGTGGCTAGAATTAATCGCTTCCACACGAGCTCTGGTGCTGATTATCTGCTTTAAACTGGGAGTGGCGTCGCTGCAGGATTCCTTCCTTTACCACACTGCCTTTCTGTTACGTTCCTTGCTGGGGCAACATCTACCGCGAAAGGCTGTTCGCTCAGAGGAATTACGAAGTGACAGGTGCCGGTTTAATAGATCTTCAGCAAACCAGGGTTAACCAAATAGAATGGCTTCTCCCAGTGTTGGAGCAGGAGTGTTGCGTTTGCCAGAGAAGAGGATGGAGAAAGCCCCTTCCACACCAGTCAGATTGTCGAGTTCGTGCGTTAAGGTGGAGTGTTGTATACGAATTATTTTCTAGATGGTTTTCTGGTGCTAAGCTGAGAATTAATGCTGCATAGAAGGGAGGATGTGTTACGGAGGCACTCGTGTTACAGTAAATAACGATAGCTGTCTTTAATTGCTGTAATGCTGACCCTTTTCTCACCAATTTGCTCGGCTTGAGCCTGACCTTCCAATGGTTAGAGCCGTGACTTTTATTAAGCTAGATTTGGACATAGGGTGGGACTTGCAAGTCCTGCAGGCTTCCTAAAGAGCCAGAGTATGCCTTGTTGCAGACCAGCCACATCTCATTCTCCACCCATCGATATCTCTTGCCAGTTGGGATGTGCCCAGGCAAAACCCCCTGGCCGTTGGACTCGCAGTATCATACCCACCTCTAACAACAGTCTTCTCCAAGGGCCTTTCTAGCCAGCGGGAAGGGATCAAGGTGCAATCCCTGGTCCTCACCGGTAATGTGACCTTCCTTTCACTGCTCAGGATTCACAGGGTTTTTCCCTTGCTGCATAGTTAGTATCAGATGGTATTGGGAAAAGGACCTTGCTTATATCCCACGTTAATTCTCAGGTACTCTCTGGCCAGGACAAGGTGTCAAGCCTCATGTCTGAATGTCTGTAAGCCACCGTAACAGCTTCCAAAAGCTGCAGGCTGAGGGCTGTGCTCGGCAGCAGTGCTTCTGGTGCTCGGCTGGAGAGCGGGGCTCAGCTCCTCGTAATTTTTTGCGCAGGTCACTCTCCGAAAACGCAAATCCTGCCGCCTTTCCCTGCCGTGCACAGGGGAGGCGTCTGGCCTCCCATCTCTGATACTAACCCGTCGCAACGAGCAGCTGCACGAAACCCGCTTCTGCAAGGAACCTAATCCAAATCCACCCCCGATTCTACTCGTGTGTGGCTCTCTGCTGGTGAGAGGGCAACTTAGGGGATGCCTGACACCTCAGGGGGCACTGGCTGAGGCATCTGGTGAATGAGGTTGTGTAAGAACTGTACAAAATAGGATACCACAGTGCTTAGGACAGTGTGACTTCATTCTTCGGCTGTATTTTTAGAGAGTTAGAGTCCTTCAGAGGATGCAGTTATCATAAGGAGATGTTTTCTCTCAATCCAAGATGCTGCTCCATGGAAAAATCCTGTACAATTTGCATACCCTTGTCATTATACAAATTACAGAGAGGATTAGGCCCTTTGTTACAAACCTTGAGGGTTCGCTCCCTCTGAATTGTGCTGCCTTCTGGAATCGAATGTATTTAACTTAATTATCTGTCCCACGGAAAGTTACCGCTGTCTGTTCAGCTCCGGGACATAGCAGAAGGCAGAAGCGATTTGCTCTGTAGGAAAAGGAGAACTGGAGTGTATGTAGCATAATCACCAGGAATTTATGTGGACAGTTTCCAGTGGACAGTAACATTGGTGGCAAACAGTGATACTCCGGTAAGCGTAACCATTCCTTTTTCAATAAATTACCGATTTGTACTTCTGAATGTGGTAATAAAAAGAGATAAAGGGGCAGAAGAAAGAGGAAAACTTGGGATGTTTATGTTTACTGCCAAGCATTTGGGTTTATGTTTATCTCATGGAAGGTAACTCCATATATCACGATAATTGACTTCAGCAAGTACCTCTGAAAAAGAATGACAACAGGCTTTGCTACAAAACAGCTTCTTGTGCTAGAGGAGGCTGCGCATGTTTTCTCCTCTAACTAAAAAAATCTCTTTTGAATCAGTGATTTAAGCTTTTTTCAGTGTTCCTGTTTTGTGGTTCATTTGCCCAGTTGGTGGCTCAGAACGTGCAAGGTCGTGGCATAAATAAAAGCAAAATGTTAGTAGTTCCCTTAAACCCCAAACAAATCATCACCTACACCAAACAAATCATCACTCCAGGCTAATTGGATTAAACTTCAAGAAGAGGTTGGGTGATGTACTCAGGGACAAGATTTAGGTGATGAGATGATATTGGGTAACAAGTTGGTGATAGGTTAGGTAGTAGGTTACAGGTTGGACTTGATGATCTCTACGGTCTTTTCCAACCTTGTTAATTCTGTGGTTCTATGATTCATGGAGTGAAGGCTTTCCCCCACCCCACTGCAATTCCACTATTTGCTTGGAACCATTTGAAGTGCAATGATTCACAACCAGACTCCTGACAAGGCATTTTGATCCCCCAGACTTCTGAGCAGCCACCAGATTTTTCCTTGGCATCCTGGGATAGGAAACAAGGACTGTAAAGCAGCCGAGATTCTGAAATTTCCCATCATTTAACAGAACAAAGCCAACTTTTGTTGCTGATCTATTTTGGAAACAACGTTTGTGGCAGTTCCTCTCTGAGTCAGTCAGAAAAGCAGAGGAGGGGGTTGTGGCAGGCAATAAAAATCCCTGCTGCTCCTGTAAGGACTTTAATTACTCACCTCGTTACAGGTGAGACCAAGGGAGGCTGGCAGCAATGCCAGCTCCGGCACAGATGGAAGGATTTGTTTTTCTCAATGATGAGTGGAAAAGGCTGTAAAAATACTGTACAAGGTTGGCTAATAAACTGTATTTTATTAGCCGTCCTTATTACGAGTGTTTACAAGCTGGTGTGCTGATAGGCATTTTGATGAGGCAGTATTCCTTAATTGCGGTTATTCTGGGATTACAAAACAAAGGATGGAAAGCCAGAAAGCTGGAGAACACGGCGTATGCATATGTCAGGTCAAGATTTATAGCCAGATAGCGAGTAGTGAGCTTGGCAGCGTGTACTGTAAATTGTTCCAGCGCCGTGGCTTGTTCAAAGCAGGTTGGTAGTGCCGGGTTGTGGGTGCTTGTGATTGAGAAGCAAATGTGTGCGCTTTATCTGTGGATCTCCTTGGAGAATCTGGGGCCCTTAAGGTCTGATAGCAGATCAGAGAGCTGGCAGCATCCCCTTCTGCCACCCCTGGTTTCCTTTGGTGGCTGCGCTGGACACAGGGAAAGGATGAAAAGGCCAGGACAACCTCCTCATCTCACACAGCAAACCCCTTGTGAAGTGAAGACTTGAAACTCGGGGGGGTTGAGTCCTGTCCCAACACCGCCCAGCTCCACCTTGGCTTTTGTTGTGTGGAATTACACGTCGATTTCTCTTTCCGCATGTCTGCCAGCCAAGTGGCATCTCGCAGGCTCGAGCCGCTTTCTAGAGCACTTCCAGCCAGTAACTGCGGTGCGCTTCTTAGAAATGCCGCTTGGTTTGGGGTTGCGATACACACAGGTGTTGGCAGCACTACATCTCGGGCTATGATACACCAGCAGTAGCAGACCTATAATCAAAGTAATGACGAGCTAGAGGGAAATTAAGTTTAATCTGAGAAGAGGCTCCGCGAAAACGCCTTTGTGCTTCTTGTCTTGGGCCCACTGTTGATTGCCTTTCAGTCACACAACTGACAACGTGCTCTGCTTACGAGCAAAAAGGTTTCACTGGGGTTTCCTTCCGTTGTGCTTCCTTCTTGCCCTCCCCTTTCGCTGGCAATCCTGCAAATCCAGCCTGAGTTGCCACAGCCATTCGGATTTCTTTGCCGTAGTCACCTAGGACCTGATTTTTCAAGATGCAGAGCAGGGGGAGTTTAATAGCTACGTGCTTTCGTGAGTCATACTTTGTACATTAAACTAGGAGTGCTAATCCCGTGCAAACCTTGCCTTTTATCTCAGTCCCTCCCTGGTGCAGAGGAGAAAGCAGGTGTGCCCCATTCTGTTGGAGTGCGGTAAGAACACATCTGCGAATACCCGTGGTCAGGGTGGAGTTTCTGACTTGAGGCCTTGTGAATCCTCCTGGGAGGCTTTCCATTAATTTCTTTGAGGTTGTGGAAGATTATTTCCTCGGATATGAAAGGATCGAGTAGATCCGTGGCTTCTCTTCTCTCCCTGAGCTGACTCTCTTTCCATTTTTTGCATCTGGGAAAAGCAGCCAGAGCACATATATGCTAACGTTTCAGAATGCGAGCAGCCGTGAGGGGAACGTCACGCATTCGTGAGTGGCGTAGTAGGTGTTCTGTGTATTTTGCTGTGAAACATGGATCACCCGTGAGGTAGCCATCCGGTTAAAGATGCGGCCCACGCTGCCAGACATCTCTTTGCTAAGGCAGGATAAACAACATCCAGCTCATCCATTTCTGGTTGAGCTGGTGGGGAAGTTTGCATAGAGGATAATTATGCTAAGCAGGCTTTGACCAGAATGCTTCTGCAGCATTCAAATGGCTGATCAATACATTCTGTGCTGTAAGGGCTTGTTTTTGTGTGTCTGGTTTTGGCAACGCCTTAGAAATCGCATGCGATTACTCTTTTGTTTTGGAAAGAAATTGCTGTTCTCACTGAACTTCAAAAAGTGGCCTTGAAAATAGCTCTGGTTTTACAAATGCAGCAGAAAAGCCCTCAAACCTCTTAGTATGAGCGCTGCAAGAGCGTTTGTGAAAAGAGTGGCTGTTTTGAAAGCTGTTAAATTAAGGACAATTTCAATCAGCTTCATAAAAGTTATTTCTGTTGCGCCCAGTGGTTTGGCGTGAGATCTTCAAACAACACAGATAGATGGACCAGCTGGACCATCTTCCTGTCGCCTTGTCAAAACCAACCGCCGGCCAACTGCAGAGCCGAATTAACTCGAGAGGAAAGGAGACACTTTAAGGAAAAGATGGGGTATCGACGATTCAGTAAAGGTCACCTACCTACATGTTGAGTAAGTGCAAGCTGCTGTAACTGCAGGGCAGGTGGAAGGGTGTTTCTGAGAGAGCAATGCCTAAAAGGAAAGAAACCTGCACTTCTCACGAATCAGATGAGTGCTCGTTTCCTAATGAACAGTCGTGGTGCTTCTCTCTCTCTCTCCAGTTCGGGGAGTGCCAGAGAAGGAAGATAACAAGCAGGGAATTAGGGTTAGATCTGTCAGTCTGTAAATACTCTAAAGCTTGAAGTTAGGAACAAGTTGGTCTGGCTTGCTTGATGAGCAGGATGAGGATAGTGGCCATATGTGTTAACATCTGCACTGGAAGATCTAGGACTAATCACCCCGAGTGAAGGAGACTCAGGCAAACACAGCTCCATCTCCCTCCGTATGCTGGATGTTAAGTTGCAGGTGGGCGCTGTGATATGGGAAGGAGACATATGACTAGTGATCTGCAGAGAAGAGGTGTGCCAGACTTCGTATTTAAGGTTTGAAATTAAAAGCAGGAAAGGATTGAGGCTGAAGCCCCTGAAGATGCGTACGCTTGGTGCAGAAAGGGAAGTCTGTAGTCACTGGGGTGGCATTGGGTACCTGGCTGCGTCTGCAGAGTGTGCTGGACCGTGTGTCACGCTTCTCAGCATGGTTAGCATCAAGGGAGAAGGGAAAACATGGAGATAAAGGACTGAAACTTGTGCCTTTTGAATCCTACTGCGATGCAAGTTCTAATACTAACGCTGTTCTGCCAGGAATTGCTAGGCACGCTTTTCTGTCTGCTCATGTAGGGGTTTGGGGCTTCCAAGAAATTCTGAAACCGATGGTCTGACTGGATTTGAAATCCCTTCCCCAGCGCTATCCCTGCTTAAAATTCCCAGCTATGAAGCAGCGACTTCCTCACAGATTATTGGCTTTTCATGCTGCTCAAGTGCAGCCTTTTCATCAGATCGCATATGTTCTGATCACTTTCTGGCAATTTTTCTTATTGTAAATAGAGCCCATTCAGGCACCGTTTATATAACCGCTATCAAGATAATACCTTCCTAATGACCACTTTCCCCGGAGAAACACAATTACATCTCTTTTCCCCCTTTCTGCCAACTGCGGTTGAGTTTGCCACAGAGCCAAAGGGGGGCCTGCTATTGTCCTAGCGCAGATGGGCGGGAGCCACAAAAGCCTGAACTGGAGGATTCCCAATCTCTGGGCAAGAGCTTTGGTTTCCCTCTCTCTGCTGTAGGGGTGCCCACTGAACGAATTGGGTAGAAGAACTTTCCTGCACTTTCAGACTTCTTCTTTTGTGGTTGTGGTTTTTTTTCCCCACAATCTTGAGGGGACGCGATTCCAAACGATTTGAGGAAAATACGGAAGTTTGTGTTGACGTAGGGTTGCTAATGTACCAAAAATCTTGCCTGTTGGAGCGTTGTCAGTCTTTGACAAGATAACCACTTGTGAGTAGATGGCAAAGTGAACGGTTTGGGGAACCAGAGGCCGGTTTGAAAAGGCTTTTGTTAAGATTTTCAGGTGTCTCCGTGTTCAGACATCTTCCAGAAGGATCCCTCCCCTCAGCGGGATTGCTGAGGGGAAAGCTGAGGTGAACTTTGCAGGGGCAGCGCTGCGGGGACTGCAGAGGGACGGGGAGGCGCCATTTTGGGGCTAAAACGTGAGGAAAGGGGCAGGGGAGAGGAAACGATGTGGCGGGAAGAGCTGAGGGGAGCTGCGGGAACGTGGGGACGGGTATTTAAAGGAGTGAGTGTGGGGGAAACTTTGTGAGGGGATGAACGTGAGAATGAACGTTTTTGAGGGAAAAGCTGAGGTGTGAAGGAAGGGAGGGAGGTTTGCTGCTGCAGTAACTTAGGAGGAACGGGGAGCGCCATTTTGGGGGTAAAATGTGAGCAAAATACAGGGGGCAGAACGAGCATTTGTGGGGGAAAAGGTGAGGTAACTGAGGTGGAAGAAAATAAACAAAACGAGACTTGCAAAGGGATGAATCTGGGGTAATCTGTGTTGCCTCAAAAGTGTCTGAGCTCATCTCTACGGGACACTGAACGTCTCGGAGGGAAACGCTGAGGTAAGTGAGGGGGGTCAGAGGAGCCATTTTGGAGGGAGAACCTGAAGTCGTTTATATGAAAAATAAAAAAAAAAATAAACAAATGAGCAAACTAATAAACAAATAAAATGATGCCTTTTTGAAGGGGTTGAATCCTGGCGCTAACACCAACAGGAGTCCGAGGACGTCTCTGCGGGACGGAATGGACGTGTTGGAGGAAAACTGAGGTAATTGAGGTGAAACGAGATAAATAAAATGGCACTTTGGAAGGGGTGAATCCGAGGCGATGTGTATTGCCTCGAGAAAGTCTGAGCTCAACTCTGTGGGACACTGAACATCTTGGAGGGAAACTGAGGTAATTGAGGTGAAACGAGATAAATAAAATGGCACTTTGGAAGGGGTGAATCCGAGGCGATGTGTATTGCCTCGAGAAAGTCTGAGCTCAACTCTGTGGGACACTGAACATCTTGGAGGGAAAAGCCGAGGTAAAGTTATGTGAAAACATAAATAAACAATCAAATAAAATGGTGTTTTCTGAAGGGGTTGAACCCCGGGGTTACCTCAGAGATGTCTGAGGTGATCCCTGGGGTACAGAAAGAACATTTTGGTGGGAAAGTGAGGTAAATTAGGTGAAACAAAGGAAATAAAATGACGCTTTTGAAGGGATAATGCGTATTGCTTAAGGGGTAACGTTTATTACCTCAAAAGAGGGAGGTGNGGGTGAATCCGAGGCGATGTGTATTGCCTAGAGAAAGTCTGAGCTCAACTCTGTGGGACACCGAACATCTTGGAGGGAAAAGCCGAGGTAAAGTTACGTGAAAACATAAATAAACAAACAAATAAAATGGTGATTTCTGAAGGGGTTGAACCCCGGGGTTACCTCAGAAATGTCTGAGGTGATCCGTGGGGTACAGAAAGAACATTTTGGTGGGAAAGTGAGGTAAATTAGGTGAAACAAAGGAAATAAAATGACGCTTTTGAAGGGATAATGCGTATTGCTTAAGGGGTAACGTTTATTACCTCAAAAGAGGGAGGTGAGGTCTGTGGGACAGAGAGAATATTTGGGCGGGAAAAGCCGAGGGGAGTGAGGGGGAACAGAGGGGACATTTTGGAGGGAGAATCTGAAGTAGTTTATATGAAAAATGGATAAATAAGCAAATGAACAAACAAACGAATAAATAAATAAATATGGTTTTTGAAGGGATTCAATCCTGGGGTTACCTCAGAAATTTCTGAGGTGATCTCTGTGGTACAGAAAGAACAT
>WEIS01070684.1:0-31185 GCA_013389965.1 Todus mexicanus
GGTCAGGGCCATCTGCTAGACCTCCAACAAACACTCTGTGTAAACCCCTCTCCCTCCCAAAGGTGAAGAAAAAGGGAATAAGTGAGGGAGACTTATTGATTAGAAAAGGAAACTAGAACAGTTTTAATGAAACAGCAAATAATAATATGGAATATATACAAATATGTTAAAAATAAAATAAAATAAACACAATAAAAAACCAGTATCAAAGCTAACCCTCCAATGGCAATTATGTCACCGTTACCACTGAGGGCACTGGGGAAGTACCACACTGGACTGAGAGGGAGATGGAAACTGATTTAGGAACACACAAATCGGGATCAAAGGTAGAATGCACAGAGTCCTTCTCGCATGTCAGCCGTTGAAGAAGCACCTTGACTCTCGTGATCACTCAGCTTTGTACCAAATATGATGTACATGGGATGGAAACCCCTGTTGGTCAGTTTGGAGTCACCTGTCCTGGCCATTCCTCCCCATGGAAGCAGCCTTTTACTTTCTACACCCTCAACGTGGTGCACAAGATCCAGCAGTGACCTTGGTGTGCACACCCCAACCCTTGGTAGTGACTCTAAACATGGAGCGTTATCACTGCTGGAAGCAGAGACTGTGAAAACCTGCTGTTAACTTCAGACAGCAGTTATAAAGAACTTAGCTGAAAAGTAAAATCACAGCAGAATTGTTCTGTTCTAACCCAAACCAGGACAACCACCTTTTTCACCAGTGCGTAGGCACAGAGATATCTGCCTTTTCATTTTTCCTTCACTTTTCCCTAAGCCTGTTGGTTAATGAATAATAAAATGTGAACTGACATAGTTCCATATGCCCCAGACCTTGTTATCGAACATCAGAACGTGGGCTGGTTTAGAAGCAGTATTGCAAAGCCTTCTGAGTTGCAGAACGCGGCTAAAGGAAGTTTCACCTGGCTCTGGGGAACTACATAGAGATTCTGGAGCACGATCCCTCCACAAAAAACCCTGTGATCAAAACATGAAGCCATATTAGCAAACACAACAACATGAAACAGAAAATCTCGTTGTGTCAATTGATGATTTTGAAGTAATTATGTATTATAACAGCAACCAACCTGTCTACAGGATCTTGAAGAGTTTCTACACAGAGAAAGTTAATTATCAAAAGACTCCTGTAACATAACATACAAAAATTAAAAATAAATGCTGGAATTTCTATGGTCTTCAATAGGATGTTTAGATTAAACTAGAATACAGCTCTCTATGCACAGAGATGAAAGAAACCTAAACTAGGTAAATTAAACCTGATCAGACTAGCCTTCTGGAAGGCTCCAGTCTAAGTCCCTACACCAAGCAGGACTAACCCCAAAGCAAGATCAGGTTGCTCAGCACCTTGTCCTGTTAAGCTCTGAGACTGACTCCTCAAGGATGAGGATCATACCAGCACCCTGGTACTGTTCCAGGGCTGCATCACTCCAATGGGAAAAATTTTACAGCAGAATTTCCCTTGCTTAAAGTTGTGTCCGCATCCTGTTGCCATTCCAACGTGCACCTGTGACATAGCCACGCATTAAGTAGCTGCAGACAGGTACCATCTTCTCTCCTCTAAGCTGAAACCTAACTCTATCAGCATCTCTTCATGTGTTCTGCACTCCAGCCCCAACCACCTCATCTGGAGTCTCCAACACGTATATGTCTTTCTTACGCTGAGGACCCCAAAATGAGCACAGTACTTCAGGTGTGACCTCCTACATACCACGTAGAGCTGAACAAACACTTCCCTCCACACGCGAGCTGCACTTCTACTAATGCACCCCAGTATGTGGTTGACCTTCACTGCAGCAACATCTCTCCAAGCCTGCACAGGAAGCTGTGTCAGAGACCTAGCCAAAGCCAGAGGAAGCAGCGCCTACTGATCCTCCACCCACACAGTTATCTCACCATGAAAGGTCATGGGTGGATTTCCCTTTGATAAAGCCACACTGACTGTTCCAAGTTGTCTTCTTGTCCTTTGTGTGCCTTCATGTCCTTGGACATGGTTTTGAGAAGGATCTGCACCTCACTGAGGTGAGGCTGGTGGGCCTGTCAATTCCTGGATCCTCCTTTTTCCCCTTTCTGAAGATGGGTGTGACTCTTGCCTTTTTCAGGATCCTTCCTCAGCTGCCAAGAGTTTTCAAAGATGATGTAGAATGGCCTTGCAATGACATTAGCCAGCTCCCTCAGCGCCCTCAGGGGCATCCTGCCTGGTCTTAGAAGGTCTTGTATGTCCAGTCTCCTTAAATGGCCGACAATTTTATCTTCTTGCAATGTACCTCTCCCAAACTCCGCCACTCAGCATGGACACCAGGAAGGTCATACCAGCAAAGCCTGGGCCCTCTTCTTTGTTGTTTGCCAATAGGAGACACAACCCCTTTGGCATTGGGCCAGTGTTTTCTAGCTCCACCCTTGCACATCCAAGCAATATTTCTGTGTTCCTCCCGGGCAGCCCATCTCTGCTTTCACTTTCTCTGCACTTAATTTTTTTCATTTGAGTTTACTCATGAGTTCCCTCTTCATCCATGCTGGCCTCCTGTCATGTTCTCTTGACTTCCTGAAGATCAGGCTGGGCTCTTCTCCTATTGGAGGAGGCCATCCTTGAAGATCTAGCAGTTTTCCTGGGCAGCTTTGCCCTCTGAGGGCAGTCTCCAGCGCAATTTTGCCTAACCCCTGAATATGCCAAAGCTCAATTTCCTGGTGTCAGAATTGTTACTCTGCTACTGGCCTTCCTCACTTCTCTCAAACCCACCAAGTTGTGATTCAATCATCCAAAGCTTCCATCAACCATCACATCCCCAACCAGCTCCTCTTATGCACAACTAGCACATCAATCACCTCCCCCAGTTGGACTGTCCAGCACTTCCATCAAAAATGAAATGACCATGAGACCTTATGGTGAGACTCCTTCTGCTTTTTCCCCCTCATCTTCCAACCTATGAAAACATTGTCTGAAGCCTCACAAAATCATGGGACCCCTGCATCAAACACATCGTGGCCATCATCATGCTGGCTAACCCTAGTACCAGAGGACTGCAACTCAGATGCAGAGCAAGGGGAGGGAGAGGAAAGGGAAAAGCTCTCCACAACTGCAGATCTAATTTTTTTAAGTGTGTCCTCCCATCTGGAGATAGAGACCTCCTGGGCAGCATGGACCAGACCCTTCCAAGGACTGCTGGGTAAGCTGGGGGTGTTCTGTGCACTGTCCCCTCTCTAGTCCTCTTGCTTTAGCCTTTTAGATTACATCATCCTCCTTCTCTCTGCATTATTTGTCCCACGTAATCAGTTGGACTCCTGAGTCTGGCTCTCCAGCCCTCTCCACCAGCAAGGGACATGTAGGGGAATGATTACAGATTACACATCATGGTATCCTGGGGAAGAGGCAAAGACTGAAAGTTGTGTGAGAAACTGAAGGTCTTGACTTGGGTGATGAAGGCAAGAGAAAAGCAGAGACACGTTGGGTCCCATGGTCACTTCCTCACAAGCCATCAAGGGCATGTTCTCCCCGCAGTGTGCAACCACCTGTAGTGCGAATGTGAGGGGATGTCGCCCCGGGTACAACTCCATGGCCATTGGGAGCAAAGTCGTTGAAATAGTCAATGAAACTGAAAGAGGGGTTAAATCATGGAATCACAGAATCGCTATGGTAGGGAAAGACCTTTAACATCATGAAGTCCAACTATTATCTAACTCTGCCAGGGCCACTACTACACTATATCCTTAAGTACCATGTCTTGTCAGCTTTTAGACACATCCAGGGATGGCTGTGTGGTAGAAGGTGAAAAAAGTCTTGTTCCAGTAGCAGCGGCTCCAGTGTGTGCTATGATGAGCAGCACTTGAGGTGGGCTCCTCAGTGAGCAGCAAGAGCACTGCACCAAGCCCCAGGCACAGGAACAGTCTCCAGATGCTGTGCCCACAACCGCATGGTGCTGGTGGGGTTCACCACTCCCTTGTGGTGTGCAGGCTTTCTAGTGCTGATATCTGGAAATCCAGCCTCAGAGAACAGGCCGGGGATGCAGGACTCTGCAGCACACCCTGCTACAGAGCAGAAAGGATACGCTTCCACAGCCGCCCCACTGAGAGGAGGTAGAAATTGTGCACTGTACACGCTCCCGTGTTGAAACAGCAACACTTCCCTGATGTTTGAGACCCAGATTGGATGAAGTGCTGAGTAACACTGTGTTGGGCACAACATGACAACATCCTCTCCCGCCTGGATGGCCTAGGGGGACCATTAGCTCCTGCTTGGGTGCTTCAGAAGAAACACAAGGAGTCTTCCCAGCCACAGTCCACACAAACACATATACAGTGTTTATATCATTCTCACAATACGGATACTGGGAAGATGCTTTCTTTGGAGAACTGCTAGAGCAGCTACTCTGCTGGAGTACTCTGGAGCTGCTCTGCCCTCACGTGGTGTGTGGGCACTTGTGCGGTAACGCATCTCGCTGCATATTTACAGCTGTAACTGTATCCCATCCTTATCACTATATCACCTTGATCAATGTCTGCAGAAGGTGCTGCACTCACTTTGCACATGGGCTCACGGAACATCATTCTGAAAGTACCTGACAGATCACATCCAACAAACATCTGAATCACACCAGAGACGCGTCATTTTGAAGATGAGCATAAAATACAACAGTGCTTCAACAGAAGCACTTCTCAGACCACACTGGTGAGACATTTCTGACAATATTCCTAAAGTCACTCCCCAGCGCTGGAACCTTGACTCCCAAAAGTCATTTCAAATTGACTTAAAGACCTCATCAAGGTGACAGAGACAAGAAGAATTTGAAAACTCATCCAAAGCCCCAGCCCAGGAACCATTCTGTGACTCCTCTGAAAACTGGAAGAAATTTTGAACTACAGATCCAGCACCCTAGAAACCACAGCCAATGGCAGTTTTAAAAATGTATAGATCTAAGGCTCCACCAAAGCAATGTACCAAATGTCTCGGTGATCCCACGGAAGGGACACTTAGGAAATGTCCACAGGGCATTCCTGATGAAACGACTGTGAAAATCGCCAAGGCAGTTGCAAAGCTGCCCTGGAGTCAAACCATATGAATTTACTGTGAACATCCTGGTCGTTCTAAAATTGCCCCAAATAACACCACATAGAAGCCAGTTTGGAAGCGATCTGCAATGTCAAAGTGAAGCCATAAACACCCCATTAAAAGGACCATAAAAAAGAACAACAAAAAAACCCAACCAAAAAATCCCACAAAGCATCCAGTACTAAAAATCTTTTGTGTGATTTTTGGAAGTGTTCTCGTGGGGGCCTTTTGAAGGGATTTATACAATGATCACTCCATTTTTTATGGTCCTGTTTACAATGGCTCCTTTGTGGGGATTTGGGTTTACTCTTGATAGCTGCTTGGCAGTATTTTTGGTCTCTTCAGTGTGCTTTCACAATAGCTCTGTGATGGAGGTGGGGTACTTTTACAAGAGACATTTCATAGATTTTTTTTGAAACAGTTTACATAATGGTTATGTAATGGTGTCTTGGGGGAGGATCAGAGATTTGATTGAAACTGAGTGATGTTGGATTTGCAAGTCTTTTCCCTGTTAAGTCTCCACTCATTGAACCACAGCCCCCATTTCATGCCATGAAGAGTGAAGTCAATCAAGTCAATCAACCTCACAGGATTTCCACTGCAGACTCTAGTGCACATAAAGGGCTAGAACGGTCATATTACAGACAACTGAGGGTAACACCACCCTGCAGTTAGTTCATGGAGGAAAAAAAAATGAGCCTCCCATGAATCTTTCCATGCTTACAGAGTGCTATAATCCCAACCTGATCTTCTGTCATGGTCCATCAGTGAGTCGGGCCAACACTGATTCCTTCTGGCTATCTGGACCCTACTGAAAAAGATGTCAGCAAAGGAGGATGACTGTGGTAGCCCTAGAAGAGAGACAGGCATGATCGGTCAGGCGCAACTTGCGTTGGAGATGCACCTGATGACCCAGTGAAGCAGCCAAGGCACTGCATGTGATGCATCTTGTTGCTAAACTGAAATTTTAGCTAGTCTACCCATGGTTGCCCCCACTAAAAGAAGTGTTTCTGACATGGGCCTTGCCCAGAATTGTTGCTTCTCTGCTCAGGGAAGGCAAAGGTCTGAGATAACAGTATGGGAATCTCTTCTCAGTCAGGGGATGTGCAACCTTCTGACTCCTTCTCTGGGCTGCAGCCAGTGACTGCTACCTCCAGTACATCTGCCCTAGGCTCGATCATGTTTTCTTGCCCTCTGCGTCCCTGTTCATGCTATTAGTGCCCCTCACACACACAACCACTCCTCCCAGACCTAAGCGTGTCCTTATGGATGTTTGAAAAGTTCAGATTATGGAAAACATCATCGCCTTGAAAAAGGCCTTATCTCTGGCTAGGAGGAGGGCTCCTCTTTGACTCTCAAGTCTAAAGCACCAATGATTTTTAAGGCTCATGCCTGAGGTTCTTCTTCACCCACCTTCAGTCAGACCTGACTCTAGATTTAAGAAATATCACCAGAGGCTCATTGGAAGTCTCTGTTCCACAGATTTCACAGAGCAGTCCTGAAAAGACATGCTGCTCAGAAGGACAGTTACAATCTTGTCACTAACCTTTGGTTTTTTTCTATTATCCTTTATATCTACATTGCTTTTACGTGTATCTACGTTGCCCTCAATTTTGGTCCCCACTATGCAAAAAGTTAGTGGACAGACTGAAAAGGGTCCAGAGAAGGACCATAAGGATTATTAGAGGACTGGAAGAGCTGCCATATTCAGAAAGGCTGAGAAAACTGGGCTTGTTCAGCCTGGAGAAGGGAAGACTCAGGAGAGACCTTATTATCATGTTCCAGCACACAAAGCGTGGCAACCAAAAAGACGCAGACTTCCTTCTCACAAGGAGTAACATGGAAAAGACAAGTGGTAACAGGTACAAGTTCCTCCTGGGGAGATTCCAGTTGGACTACAGAATATTTTTTTTCACCATGAAAACAATCGGCCATTGGAATAATCTCCACAGGGCAGTGGTGGATTCCCCTACACTGGACAGTTTTAAGACTCAGCTTGACAGGGTGCTGTGCCAGCTCATTGAAACTAGATTTCCTTAGCTTGAAAGGTTGGACGAGATGATTCCTGAGGTGCCTTCCAAAGTGGTATTCTATGATTCTTTCCAGCCTGGCCAATACCCTGGGAAGTGACCTTTTGCTGCTGTACTGATATGTTACCAGCTGGATCGGTTTCAGCTCCAGCAAACCTCTTCTAGATGTGAGAAACAGTGACAGAAGTGCTTCCCTGCAAAGAAGAAAAGCAGAGAGAAGTTGTCATGTTTTCTTCACAGACTTTTGTAAAGGAATGTCAAAACAGTGAGAGCATTAATGGAAGAATGGAAGGTAGTGTGGATAGTTTGGGGAGACCTAAAGGTGAACATGGGCCACAACAGTGACAGTCACAACCCAGACTGGTTGGTTACCTCTTCCACCACCCGCTGACAGCAAGCATGAGGTTCTCACCGAGGGATGCAGTTGCCTTGCTCCACAGTAAAGCCAGCCTGTAAATCAATGTGTAAGATGCAGGATACCAAAGAGTCTGGGTTCTTCCACGATCACAGCCACAATGATCTTGCCTATCCCAAACTCGTAAACCACTGCTGGAGAAGTGTGGCAACAGTGAACTGTCGATTAGCAAAAATGTAAACTGACCTTCAGGCTGGAAGAGTGATTGTGGATGAGTGGGACAACAGCACGAGACACCCTGCTGCAAGCGTGAGAACCAGCAGGTTGAAAAAACATCTGCTGGGCGCCTGAGGAGCGTGTGTTCAGTAAACGGACCAACCTGAAGGTCAGCTGGATGTAGAAGCATGTAAACATCTTGTAATAAAATGGGAGCTTGCATAGAGCGTGGGGCTTTTTACCAACTCACTGTGATGCTTCCCCCTTCACAAACTTGAAAGAGAGTTTGCCTTTATTCAGCACATTGTCCTGATCCCAGCTGGTCCGAGATCAGAAGATCAGCAACCAGCACCCAAAGTGGGCCCAGCAAAGAAGAATCTGGAGCACCCTGCTTCTGCTCCAAGCTTGAAGGAGAGCTTGAGTGCCCAAGTTCTGGCCTATTTTTTCCAGGAACATCAGTTGCTCTGTTATAAGAAATCCCCTCTTCCTGCAAACCTTGCCTTGTTTTCAACTGAAGAACATCCATCAGGCAGCTGGACTGGAAAAGAATGAAGACATTTCTTAACCCAGGGCTCTTAATAAGAGCTGAAATGCAGAAACTGACTTTTTCTCCTAGAAAATGCAACACAAGAATTGAAAACAGACTTACAGGTCCTCAGACAAGTAGCTCAGTGCAGTCCCAGGCTGAGACCAGCAGACATTTCAAGTTCTGTAGCCCTTGAGTCCCTCTAGCTGGTAGAGGATTATCCCCTAGTGGACAAACATTCTCTAGAGGATGTTCCCAACTCTGGTGGTGGCTTTTGTCTGTTTTGATCTCCCATTCCTCCTCCCAGAACACCACTACAATTCTGTGTGCTCAGCAGGCATGAAGAATGCATCTAGCATGGGACCGGAGGCATCAGAGCCCAGAAAAAATGGAATAATTAAATCTTTAAGAATGGAATCTTTAATATACAATATTTTCTTTGAGAATTAACAAGAAATCACATCAGTCTTATGTTCAGAAGCACATCAGCTCTGTTGCATTTAAGCCTCCAGAAGACTCCTTATAACTTCAGAAGCATTTCAAATAAAATCACTCCGTTCACAAATCAGAACTGGCTTGGGGTGTTCTCGCCTGTCCTTAGGGAAAAGCTCTTATGGATCCATTCTGGGCACATATATTTTGTATCTCTAGAGTTCTCACACATCTTCACTCCTCTGGCACCACAGAGCCGTGCCTGCAACTCACGTCAGTGTTGTGAACCCTTGGGGGATATGAAAGCAGATATGGTTTGGCTCCGTCCTACTTGTCTTTGATGTAGTTTCAGCTCTTCCAAAATCCATTTCTCTGTTCCCTGAAATCCTTGTGCTCTCGATGATAGAGCGTCTCAGCCTTATCGGTCATATCCCAAAATGCACAGACAGTTCTGGATATATTACATTTCCCAGATGTCTAATGGCCAACGGCAGCTCTGAGAACTTCATCACTGAGCGGTGCAGGACAGTAAAGAAGGGATGGGAGAGATTTCACAGAATCATAGAATGGTTTGCGTTGGAAGGGACCATCTTGTTTCAAACCTCTTGCCACGGGCAGGGACACCTCCCACTAGACCAGGTTGCTTGAAGCCCTGTCCAGCCTGGCCTTGAACACAGTCAGGGATGAAGCATCCACAGCTTCCCTGGGCAACCTGGGCCAGTGTCTCACTACCCTCACTGTAAAGAATTTCTTCCTAATATCTAGTCCAAATCTCCTCTCTTCTGGTTTAAAGTTGTTTCCCCTCATTCATTCACTACAAGACCTTGTAAAAACCCCTCTCCCAGCTTTCTTGTAGGTCCCCTTGAAGTAGTAAAAAACCACTATAAGGTCTCCCCAGAGCCTTCTCTCCTCCAGGCTGAACAGTTCCAACTCTCTCAACCTGTCCCCATAGGGGAGGTGCTCCAGCCCTCTCATCATCTTCATGGCCTCCTCTGGGCCCTCTCCAACAGATCCATGTCCTTCTTGTGTTGGGGGCCTCAGAACTGGATGCAGTACTCCAGGTGGGGTCTCACAAGAGCAGAGTAGAGGGGGACCATTTCAACCATTATCCACAAAAACTAGTAAATGTAAAATGTCTCAAACTGGGAATTTGTGCTCTTGTGCTGTTGGTCCCAAGTGAGGTGGCCTCACTTGACTTTCTAAAGAGAAGAGAGGGACGGAAAAAAGCCTGAGTGAGATGTGGGGCATCATAAGGATCTCGTCTCAGTGTTCTTAGCCAATGTGACCCAGTGATAGAGTCTCTGTATATTAATTCCGAGGCAAACACTATTTGATTCACAGCGTGAGTGGCAGCGTAACAGCAGCTTTCCCAGTATGGCTTGTGCAGGAGGTACTGAGCTAGGACATAGAATACAATCATCGAATCACAGAATGGGTTGGGTTGGAAGGGACATTTAAAGGTCATTGGCCCACGCTGGGTGCCAGTTGCTAATCTTCCAATCCTGGACCAGTTAGGATTGGGATGACGTGCTGAATAAAGACAAACTCTCTTTCAAGTTTGTGAAGGGAGAAGCATTGCAGCAAGACAGCAAAAAGCCCCACACTCTATGTAAGCTCCCATTTTATTACAAGATGTTTACATGCTTCTACATCCAGCTGACCTTCAGGTTGGTCCGTTTACTGAACACACACTCCTCAGGCGCCCAGCAGATGTTTTTTCAACCTGCTGGTTCTCACGCTTGCAGCAGGGTGTCTCGTGCTGTTGTCCCACTCATCCACAATCACTCTTCCAGCCTGAAGGTCAGTTTACATTTTTGCTAATGGACAGTTTGCTATTCCCACAGTCATCAAGTCCAACCACTCCGCACTGGGCAGGGACATCCCCAACTACAGCAGGTTGCTCAGAGCACCATCAAGCCTGACCTTGAATGTCTCCAGGAATGCAACATCCACCACCTCCCTGGGCAATCTGTTCCAGTGTTCCACCACCCTCACATATTGAAGCTCTAGTGAGCCAAACCAATGTGTCTGTTGGGTAACAGCTTCCATGATGGCCTAGTGCAGGGGTAGGAGAACATCTAAATCACTGTGATTGATGAGTTTTGGTCAGATCATTCAGCAGGGTAGTCCTGGGGGCACAAGGATCCAGGCCCTGGCAGGCCTGAGCAGGTCTGTTGCACATGAGATTCAGCACCGTCTATCTCAAAAGTCACGCCACACAGACCACCAACCACTTCAGTGCCAGAACTCATCCCACCACACCCCAGCTGTCTCTTCAAATATGCCACAACACAGGTGTCTCCCAAGTCTACTCTACATGAAGTACTGTGCTGGCACTGTCCCAGTGGCAAGAGGTGTCTAAGTCCGAGCCAGCCTGAAGGAGCAACCCCAAAGGAGGCCTATGGATAAGGTTCTCCTAAATTTCTTTTCTATACTGTACTAACTGGGACCCTTGTACACAATCCCAGAGGACATTCCAAGGACAGCACAAGTCCTGCCAAGTGAAGGAATTCAGCTCTCTGGACATCAACACAGACTCAAAGCACAATTTAGACTAGTGGCCTAGAGATCTCTGGAGGTCTCTGGTCCCACCCCACTCAAAGCAGAGGCAACACCAACATCACATGAGGTTGCTCAGGGTGTCTGAGAGCAGGGTGCATTCTAACAGCATGCTCTAGAGAGCAGCACCATCATGTGATGGAACAACATTCTCACCCATGGGGCTGGCACGTATGATCCCCAAGCTTCTGCTACACAAAAATGAGCTTATTCTGAAGCGATGTTGCTATGATGAGTTGATCTGTACGTTATTTCTGAGCCCTGTCATGTACCTCGCTCTTGCTTACACATTTATAGTGTTGATGGGTTTTATTTTCTCTGTTTTAATTCCTTTTTCCTATTTGAAAGGAAAAAATATGTGAAGAACACTACTCTGGAAAGCAACTCAATATCTGTGAACATTTCAAAACTAAGGATGCGGTACCTATTTCATAAATCTGCAGTATAACAGTAATTTCTGTGCAATATTTTTTATCCCTTGTGATATGAAGTTTAGTGTCAAGATGAAATTTTCCCTGTGGCTACCACAGTTTTCACTAGATGTAAAGAAAAACATCTTAAAAAAATACAATAAGAGTCATGGAATTTTTTTTAAAACAAGTCTTCGGCAGAGGTTTCATATATCCTTGGAAAATCAACACGAGGTGAACACAGAGGCTGATTTGATGTGTCTGTTGGGAAATGAAGAGCACACAGCGTGAAGGCAATCCCGGCACAGGCATATGCTGACTTTTTATCTCCGTTACTCCAGGTGGCATCTCGCGTGGACGGGCAGCCTGCTGTGACACCCTGGGCAAACCTTCCTCCCAAGATTAAGCGCCAAGAGGACCCTGTGATGACGGAGTATGACACAAACTTTCACTCACTGGTACCTGCCTCCAGCACCATCATTTCTGCTTGAACTGAATCTAGCAAAAGAGATGCTGCGTGTTGATTTAGAGATCCTGCCGGGTAGAGCGTGTGCCAGCTCTGACGGGAGCGGTTAGCTGCTCTCCCAGCTAAACACTGATTTCTCATCACCAGCTGTCGGCTCTTGCCTGCTAGATTAGCACATCTAAATCGAACAAGTCCTCCAAACTCTTGTTCCAAACTCCCTCATCCCACCTCTCTGAGGAGGAAGTTTATGAATTAATGATCAGCCTCTAGGCCAGGATAACACCTTAACCTTCCTGTACAGGTTTAACTTTGAATTTGTTCGACATTTAGCTGCGAATTTTTCCCAGCTAACAAGTCAGTACCAAGTACTCTTATACCGACTTCCTGATTGTATGGACAGCTTCAGGTTTTAAAGTGCATCGCCAGCCACCCGGCAGGATGAAAATGATCTTGAGGGCAGGGGGGGCGCGGGGGCGGCAGCCACCGGGAGCTCAGGGCTGTCAGCTGGAGGCGATCTGCCGGAGATATTGAGCTGGGCGTGTGGGAGGAGCTCAAAAATAGCACTAGGGGAAGAAACCCTGCGGTCTGAAAGCAGCCTCCTGGGCCCTCACTCCTGCTGCGGCTCGAGCAGCTCCAGCAGAGCCAGTTCCAGAAGGTTCACCCTCGAGGGGTGACAAAATGGGAGGGGATTGAAGGGGNCGGGAGGGCGCCCCCTGGCGGCGCGGCGGGCGGGCCGTGACATGTGGCCGTGCTGGCTGTGCCCGCAGGTGCCGGGCGCCATGGCCCCCCCCAAGGACATCATGACCAACTCGCACGCCAAGTCCATCCTCAACGCCATGAACGCCCTGCGGAAGAGCAACACGCTCTGCGACGTCACCCTCCGCGTGGAGCACAAGGACTTCCCGGCCCACCGCATCGTCCTGGCCGCCTGCAGCGACTACTTCTGCGCCATGTTCACCAGCGAGGTCGGTGCGCCCCGAGACACGCAGCTGCCGGCCACGGGTGTGCCGTGGGTGAAGGAGGCAGGGCCGCCTAGAGTTCGGGCTGCACTCTGTCAGGCTGCTCGGCAGCTGGCCCTGGATCCCCCCATGGTGATCCTGGAGCCGTCTGGATCCTGTCTTGGTGGCCATGGATCCCCCCATGGTCGCCCTGGGTCTCTCTTGAGCTCCTCATGTTGCCCAGGATCCCCTCATGGTGGCCATGGAGCCCTCTGGATCCTTTCTTGGTGGCCCTTGCACTGGTTCTAGGTCTCATGGTGGCCCCAGAACCGTTTATCAAGGTATGGTGGGAGTGAGAGGCTGCTCTTGGGACTGTGATCTTAAGTCATTGTCTGCTGCGTGACCAACCTGTGCACCAGAGAGCTGCCAAGCCGAGCTGGCAAGCTGGAAGACTGATGCATTCAGTGATTTTTGTGGTGGTGGTTTGTGGCCCTCATGTTTCTAGGCATCTTTCTGGCCGACAGTACCATCTGTGGTGTGCTTGGGGGTGATTTTGGCAGCCATTTAAATGGAAGGTGTTTAGCTTGTGTTCTGGTGTCTGTTTCGCACCAGCTGATCAGCTAGTACCTGTTGGGTTCAGCTACTGCTCTTGTGCATAGGGTGTGACCTCCAGGTCTGGGTTGGGGTGAGACTAATAATCCCCAGTTGCTGTCCTCAGCAAATCTGGTTTGCAAGGACCTTGGCTCTCGCAGTCCGAACTGGACCGACTCGCACTACCTGGGTGCTGTTTTCATGACTCACTGGAAAGTGATGTCTGAGCCGAAGCCAGTGCTTGTTCCTGTTGTTAAATATCAAATGTTTGCCTGGCTTTGTCTTTTACAAGTTTGACTGAATCTCAGTGGCTTTTTCTTACAGCAGGTGCTCTCGTTATCCTAGCAACTTTGCCATTAGCAGGGAGCAAAATTATTGAGTAGCTCAAAGGTTCTAAGGAGCTCCCTTCCAGCCCAGTAGCTCTCACAGGAGAGAATAATATTCTTCTTTGTTTTCTTCAGCCATGAACCCTGTTGGCAGAGCTGTCTGTGCGCTGCTGCTTTCAGAGCCCTGTTGAGTGAGCAGGTGTCTCTCTCTTTATAGCCCTGTGCAAAGCAACCAAAAAAGACATACGGAGACTGGCCACCAGTGTGGTTTCTGCGCATGTCTGTATGAAATGTGTAAACCTGTCAGGCTTGTGCTCTTTCTCTGCATAAAGGAAATGTATTTTTTTAAAAAAAAAAAAGATAGAAAGCAAATTCAGTCCCTGGAGGTTGAAGTTCTCTGTTTAACAACAGCTCCAAGGTGCATTGCAGACAGTCTCTGCTTCTTTGTGTTTGCCTCTATGTTCCTCACAGAGCTTTTGAGTTCCTGGCCTGTATCTAGACGGTCTGCAGAGATCCCATCACTCATGTGCTACAGAACTCTCTTTGTGGCTGCTGACAAAGGCTGAGGATCCACTTTGGATCCAAGCTGAGGTCATCTCTCCTTCTTTCTTTACACTCTCGTTGAACTGTAACATTGTAGTTACCTTACTTCATGGATGTCTTTAAATGGCTTTAAACTAGAGCAGAGTAGATTTAGGTTGGACGTTAGGAAGAATTTCTTTACCCCGAGGATGGTGGAACACTGGAACAGGTTGCCCAGGGAGGTGGTGGAGGTTGCATCCGTGGAAACATTCAAGGTCAGGCTTGATGGTGCTCTGAGCAACCCGCTCTAGTTGGGGATGTCCCTGCTCACTGCAGGGGGCTTGGACTAGATGAGCTCTAGAGGTCTCTTCCAACCCAAACCAGTCTGATTCTGGCCACATCCAGTGGCCAGTGGGCATCGCTGCTCAATCTCTCATGCTCCCAAATGGCCGCTGCTTTAAGGAGTTTACTTCTTTTGCTTAGTTTGTATTTCTTCCAGATTTGTTTTTTCATATGGAAACCCCAGAATTACAAACCTGCCAAGTGACACAGACAGTTACAGCGTGTTTGTGGCAGAGTGTTCCTCCCAGCTTGGTCAGCCACAGAGTGGACCTGCTTCCGATGTGTGTCTGTGACAAATGGGACAGGATCTGGCCACTCTCCAGATGCTGGTGGGTACAGAGTGTTTTAGTCGTGACTGTAACTGGAGGGAACTCCAAAGGCTGTGTTGCGTAGTGGATATAACAGATACAAGTTGCTCCTAGGGAGATTGGACTCCAGTGGAAAATTTTTCACCATGAGAGCAATTCCAAAACATTGGAATAGTCTTTCAAGAGAAGTGATGGATTCCTCAACTTTAGACAGTTTTAAGGCTCAGCTTGACAGGGTGCTGGGCCAGCTTTGTTAAACCCTTAGAGGGTTGGACTAGATGATCCTTGAGGTCCCTTCCAACCTGGGATTCTGTGATTGTATGATTAATGGACTAAGCCTCTGCAAGGGCTTCCTTCACCTCCTGCCAGCGCAGGGACTTCTTGGCCGGCTGTAACTTGTGGCTTTTGTCAGACTCGAGCTACCAAGGCTTTGTTCAGAAATGATCCGTGCCTGCTGTTACTTGTAGTGTTACATCAGGGCATGGCCAGTGTAGCACCGAGACTGTCACCAGAGATTTTCATCATAAAGAACTGTGTTTGCCAAGCCGTGTGTCTCTAGTTCCCTCCCTTCTCTCACTTCTCAGTTTAACATTTACTTTAAAAAGTCAATCTCACCGAGTATGAATTTCTCTGCAGTTTCTATTCCCACTTTCCCAAATGAGGAGAAGCCATTGATGACCAGTCGAACCCCTGCCTTTTGACAACACTTTTCTGTGCCACTGTGCTGAGTATTGTGGGAACACGGAAGCATCCATCAGTTCTACCTACAGGGTTCTTCCTCATAGTGAAAACTGAAGAGTGGATTTAGCAAATGCTCCCCTGAATCCTGGTTGTGCTCTGGCATTTCTGGCTTTGTCTGGACAAGTCAGCATAACGGGTTAAAAGCTGATCGTTGGCGCCACCTCAGAAAGAAGCTAATCTGCTCTTGGAGGATACGTTTTAGAAATGGAAGGGTTTTTTTCCCCCTGGAACATGGAGAAATATTCTTCTTATTCTGAAAATAACTTCTGTTTACAGGTTCTCACATGGTTGTCTCCATGTACCATGAACACCTTTCTGAATGCAGCAAGCCATGTCACGACAGCATTTCTTTTCCCCTGTAAGTGAGAAGAAACTGGAGGGGTTTAGCATGATATACTTTTGTGTATCCACATTAGGTAAGAGAAGAACTAGAAGTGAACTTGCATAAGAAAGCAGTTCCAAAATTTTAAGCCCATTCTCCTGCAGAGCAAGTCTCATTGTTTAGGGATGGAATGGGATGCGTTTCAGAACTGAACCATGACCTGCAGCCCCTGCCTTAAGGCTTTCAGTTGCTCAGGCATGCTGAGGTAAAACTCCTGATGTCTCCAAGGGACTCCCCTTAATTGCAGGAATGTGTTTTCCTGGATACTCCAGTTGATTTCTGGATCTCTACAGCTACATACTTGTTATGATGTTGTAATTGTGCTTGTATTAGAGAGTATCAGTCCCTCACGGCTTTACCTCCTGCTGAGACCACTCCTGTTTAACATCTTTATCAATGACCTGCATGAGGGGATTGAGTGCACCCTTAGTAAGTTTGCAGATGACACGCAGCTGGAGGGAAGTGTCGACCTTCTTGAAGGTATAGAGGCTCTTCAGAGAGATTTGGACTGGTTGAACCAATGGGTCAAGGTCAATAGCATGAGTTTCAATGAGGCCAAATGCCAGGTCCCTCACCTTGGCCACAACAGCCCCCAACAGTGTTACAGACCCAGGGAGAAGTGGCTGGAGAGTCGCTGGGCCGAGAGGGACCTGGGGGTGTTGACTGACAGCCAGTTGAAAATGAGCCAGCAGTGTGCCTGGGTGGCCAAGAAGGCCAATGGCATCCTGGCTTTTATTAGGAATAGTGTGGTCAGCAGGACCAGGGAAGTGATTGTGCCCCCGTACTTGGCACCGGTGAGGCCTCACACCTTGAGTGCTGTGTGCAGTTCTGGGCACCACAGTATAGGAAGGACATCAAGGTGCTGGAGAGGGTACAGAGAAGGGCAACCAGAATGATTAGGGGCCTACAGAGTAAGTCTTATGAAGAGAGGCTGAGGGAGCTGGGGCTGTTCAGCCTGGAGAAGAGGAGGCTGAGAGGAGACCTTATCACACTCTACAACTACTTGAAAGAAAGCTGTAATGAGGCGGGTGTTGGCCACTTCTCCCTAGTGAATAGCGATAGGACAAGAGGAAAAGGGTTCAAGTTGCACCAGGGGAAGTTTAGACTGGATATTAGAAAAAATTTCTTCACCAAAAGGGTGGTAAAGCATTGGAACAGATTGCACAGGCATGTGGTGGAGACACCATCCCTGGAGGCATTTTACAAATGACTGAATGTGGCACTTCAGGAGATGGTTTAGTGGTTGTGGTGTAGGGCTGAAGGTTGGACTTGATGATCTTAAGGTCCTTTCCAACCTTCACGATTCTATGATTCTGTGGTTCTATGGTTAGCAGAGCTCTGACATTAAACAACCAAGGGGGAAACAAATCTGAAATTCTAAGAGCAGAGGCCCAGCTATGTCTTGTACCACCAAACACCTGCAAAGGGAAAGCTGCTTTTTCTATGTTTTTATTAGCATCGTGTGACCATAATTCTGCACTGTTTCTGAGTCCAGATATGTTGATGAGAGAGGGACTCTCTCTGTCCCAAGAGCACAGCACCAAGCACTGTGTGCGGTTCTTGAGCCCAGCATGTGCAGTCTGGAGCAGCAGCTCAGAGTCCACAGGGGATGGACAGGCTGAGGGAGCTGAAGTTGTTCAGCCTGGAGAAGAGAAGGCTCCAGGAAGACCTACAGGAAGGCTAGAGAGGGCCTGTTTACAGAGGCCTGCAGTGGTAGGGTGAGGGGCAATGGTTTTAAGTTAGAGAAGTGTAGATTTAGATTGGATGTTAGGAACAAGTTCTTTACCATCAGGGTGGTGGAATCCTGAACAGGTTGCCCAGGGAGGTGGTGGAGTCTCCATCCCTGAAGACATTCAGGGTCAGGCTTGGGGCTCTGAGCAACCTGCTCTAGATGAGGATGTCCCTGCTCCCTGCAGAGCTGGGATTGGACTAGATGAGCTTTAGAGGTGCCTTCCAACCCAAACCAGTCTATGATTCTATGATGTTCAGAATCAAGTTGTCTCCACTTTGAGATCCCTCTTTAAGGTACAATGCTAGATTCCCAAGTTATTCTGTGTCACTTCCGTGTGATGTTACTTGAGCTATTTTCTTCCTTCCAAGCAATCTTAGTGCATGAGTAGACAGTGAGGCAGGTAACAACCAGGCAGTGGAGTGGAGCAGAAGCACAAGGTAAGCAGGAGGTGATCATCTCTGTAGTGTTTGTGTTGTCCCCATGGTTTGTGCGTTGCTTTTGGCTGATTATTGAATATTGGTTGTGGAGGCAGGAGCTTCTTCACCAGCTCCGGGCCGGTCTGTGAAGAACAGATGTCCACAGCTTCTTCCTGATGCCATGGAATACATTACCAAGGGGTCTAGTGCCCTTGTAATCCCCTGTCAATCAACTTAGCTTCTTTCTTCTAAGTATGTATGGTCTACACCTCCAGTTGCTTGTTGGAATCACATGAACATCTTGTCTGATCAGTTCTGGCCTTTGGTGACATCTGTGTCCTTCATCTGTTGTACCAAACAGCTTGGTCTTGTTTCAGGAATGTTCTGTCTAGCCCAAGGTAGAAACTCACTCTAGGTTCTCAGTGCAACACGTGGCCCGTTGTACAGCACATCAGACAAGGTCATTTGCTGTCCCCTTGTGATGCTGGATGCCATGAAGTTTGCTCACTGTATCAACAGACTTGAAAGGCCTCTTCCCTCAAATTACTTCAAGTCTCACCATTTCCTCCTGTGTTTCTCTTCTCTCTTGTGAAGCATTTCTCTCTGCATCATCGAAATGGCTCAGTCTCAGCAGAGACATTTCTTCCCTTCTGCTGCTGTGTCATCAGATGCCTCTGCAGGAATGCTCTTATTTTCTCTACTTTTGTATTCCCTCCTTTTTTGCCTGCTATGGCAGATTCTAAGCCAAGTCACGGTGCTTTCACCGTGCTTTCTATTCACTGAGTCTCTGCTCATTCTCTCTGTGGCCAACTTCAGGCTCATTCTTGGCAAGAAAAGTCATGGGCTTTCATCTGAAACATGCTCATGCTGATACTGACTGCTTCAAAAGTCATGGGTTGAGGGGTTGGTTTTGCAGTGTGCTGCATGGATGCAACCTTCTGCTGAGCTCCATTCATGCAGATGAGCTTGCAGCTCTGTGCAGGGAGTGATCAGTGAGTCCACCTGCCAGCCCGTTGTTCATGGATCATCTGATGCTGTGCCAGCAGCTTCATGATGGGTGCACTGAACCACGGTACTGATGCTTTATGAAATATAACCTCAGTTTTGTACTTACAGAGGTGCAAATTTGGTGGGCTCACAGAATTGACTGTTCCCAAAGATTGACTGTTGAGAGGGTAACGTTCTTTGGAAAAAAATATTCCAAAATGATGTATCTGTGATGAGGAAAGGCTGAGAGCCCTGGGGCTGTGGAGCTGGAGAAGAGCAGCCTGAGAGGGGAGCTGAGCAATGCTGAGCAAGAGCTCAAGGGCCCGCGGGGGGCAAGAGGCTGGGGCCAGACTCTGCTCAGGGGTGCCCAGCGCCAGGCCAAGGGGCAGCGGGCACCAACTGGAAGCCAGGAGGTTGCAGCTGAGCAGGAGGAGCAACTTGTTTGGGGGGAGGGTGTTGGAGCCTGGCCCAGGCTGCCCAGAGAAGTTGTGGAGTCTCCTTGTCTAGAGAGACTCCAAATGTGCCTGAACACTGCGATGCTGGGCCCCCTGTTCTGGCTAACCCTGCTGGAGCAGGGGGTTTGGACCAGATGATCTCCCGAGGTCCTTCCCAGCCCCTACTATTCTGTGATTCTGTGATCTTAGAGGTGATAAAATGGTCAGGGGACAAAGTCAGGATTGTATAAGTACCATCACTGTATGTACTACCATGTGTACATACCAAATATTTAAGCTAAACCTACATTTAACCTTTAACTCTGAACTTTCTGGCCTATGAATAGTCATTCTTTTTAGGAACCTTCACCAGAAGCTTGCAGAGTGGGTCAGGAATTCAACAGTTGGGAGAATTTTGTTTGGTTTGGTTTTAGAGTGGAGCAGTGGAGGCTCTCTGTAAACCTCAGCGTGTCCTACACATCCACATTCAGCTCAGGGAGGATCCTCCTGGACTATTCTTTGTAGTAAAGCTTGGACTTACTGCGTGGAGGAGGGAGTTTGGTTGTCTTGCACAAACGACGCATGTAATTTCTGCTATCTCTAATCTCAGCTTGCTCATTTTCCAATGCAGTTTGACTGTCTGCCCGGTCCATAATAAGCTTTGTTTCCTTTACTCACGCTGTAAGTGAATTCTGTAGGGAAATTCTCTCCTTCCCCTTATTCTTTCAGTGAGCACGAAAAGAGAAAGAGCAAATCCCTGTTGCAACCTCTCTGACAGATCACAGCTTAAAAACGTGCTGAGCATTGTCGGCTTTTTTATCACATCACTGAAAATAAACCTTTGTCTCCCTTCTAATTTACAGCTCTCGGAGAAAGATAAACCCTACGTAGATATCCAGGGACTGACAGCCTCCACCATGGAGATCCTACTGGACTTTGTATATACAGAAACTGTTCATGTGACAGTAGAGAATGTCCAGGAGCTGCTCCCAGCAGCATGTCTGCTTCAGCTGAAAGGTAACTGCCACATACCAGCACAAATTGCAATATTGCTGCTCTTTAGAGACTTGTCTGACCTTCTGTAAATGGAAGACCGGTTGTGGGAGGCATGATACTTATAAGTACTTATGTCAAACAACTTTTGTTGTCATGTGCGCTGTGGTCTCATTGGCAGAGGAACTGACTTGGGTGGAGAAAAGACAAAACAGGTTATTGCTCCGTGCTTTGGGCTATTGCATTTCTGCGTGAGAATTTTCCATGGGAATCATGAGCTGTGTGGCACAGAAATGTTACAGCTCAGTCAATTTATAATAATAAGCAGATCCCGGATGTCACTTGACATGCCACCATAGCATGGCTGGGTCATGAACAAGCCAGGGGTCATTAACAGACTGGGTGATGTCATTGCACGTGCACCTATGGAGCTATCCCAGGGAATTGTCCCCAAGACACTGGAGAAAACCTAGAAACCTGGTACCATACCCCCTAGCAGATCCATTTTTTTGTTTGTAATCTATGAAGCTCAGTACAACTCGCATTTTCCTAGTATTGGATTTATTTAATTTTTGCTTTTAAATAGAATAGGCAGAGATCAAACCAGCCCAAACACGCGGTCTGCTGCTTAGCGTTTCCACATCCCCCCAAAGAAATATTTACATGTTTGTGTGTCTGTGGTATTTTTAAGCTTGTCATTTGAGTTGGATTTTCATTATGGTCTAGAACTTTCTTTTCTGAAGCCCTTTCCAAAGCAGTGGATTGATAGTAAGCGTGCAGTGCTCATTCACCCCTCCGATTTTCCGTAGGTGTGAAACAAGCTTGCTGTGAATTTCTAGAAAGCCAGCTGGATCCATCAAATTGTTTGGGCATTCGGGATTTTGCTGAGACACACAATTGTGTTGATCTAATGCAAGCTGCAGAGGTCTTCAGCCAGAAACATTTTCCAGAGGTGGTTCAGCATGAAGAGTTTATCCTCTTAAATCAAGAAGAGGTTGAAAAGCTCATCAAGTGTGATGAAATTCAGGTAAAACCTGAAAAGTACCATTACTGTGCAAAGCATTGAAGTAAAACATTGAAACCAGACAGAGATTAGTTCATGCTTCTAGGGTGGGCTCCTCACACAGCACCTGAGTTGGAAATTCAATTTCACAGAAGCTTCTCCTAATGTTTTAGCCAGGATCAGTAACATGGAGCTTCTGTGTTAAGAATTTGTTGCCCCACAAGTGTTTCTTGCAAGTAAGACAATCACAGTTAAGTAACCTTTGCAGAGTTCTTGTTCCCTTGTCTCCTCCTTTCCCCAGAGGAGCTTTCTGAGGTTACAGTGACAAGTTGTATCAATGCCTACATTTCAGAAATAATCCCCGAGACTTTAACTTCTATTTGTAGACCTTTGCATGCTGCTCAGCAACATAAGGAACGCATGTGTCATCCCAGGCATTCGGGTGTCCTCTGCTCTTACAAGCAGCAGAATGCATGATGGTGCAAGGTCCTCTGTCCCTACAGGGAGTTCTCTACAGATTTAGTTCCCTTAAGGTTGGTTTGGGGAGGATTTACTCTATTTGGCTGGAAACTGTTAAATACTTTTTTCCAAATTTTCTATGAGTAAATTGAACATTCCTTGATAATGGGGATGGTTTTTATTGAGATGGATTTTGTGGAGAGTCCATGTTTCACAGAATCATGGAATGATTTGAGTTGGAAGGGACCTGCAAAATCATCTTGTTCCAACCCTCCTGTCATGGGCAGGGACACCTTCCCCTAGAGCGGGTTGCTCAAGGCCCCATCCAACCTGATCTTGAACATATCCAGAGAGGGGAAGTGTTTGCTTCGGTTGTAAAGGAAGTGATTGAAACAATTGCTGTTCAGAGGTCACAGTAACGTGAACTCTTAGAAGCAAAACCATGTAAGTGATATCTTTGGTGGAGTTCCTGAAGAGCCAACAGCAGGGTAGCCAGAGGAGAATTCTTGATGTATGCCTTGAAAGTCTGCCTTGAATGTGGGCTTCAGCCAAGCTGACACCCTCTTGTTAACAAGGCTGCTCGCTAAGAGCATCGAAGGTAGCGGTGAAAGACTCTGGCACCAGCTGAATCAGCAATGGAGAAAGGCCAAGTGCAGTTGGTGTTTAACAAACCACGGCTTTAATGGTCTGAGAGGTTGAGCTTGTGTGGCTTGCGGTGAGCTCTAACACGGTGGGGAGGAGGAAATCATGAGGAACTTGAGATCAGCCCAGCCAAACTAACGAGAGGATCCACACAGGCGAATTAAAATTCATTGTGGGTTGGAAGGGCTGAGTCAGACCTTGCAGGCACACAGCGAGTTGTGCGGCCATTGTCACCCCGTAAAAAGGTGGAGGCAGCAAATGTGGCTGTTGCTGTGCCTGTGCCGGGATGATGTGCTGTGTCAGGGGGTGCTGAGGGAGCATCCTTGGAAAATCCCCTGGCTGTTTGGGAAGCCTAATAGCATGTCCTCACCAGGATGCTGTGTTTAGTGTTACTATTCATTTATCAGAAAACAGAAATGATTTCATGAACACCAAAACTGTTGAATGTATCAGAGGACAGTCAGTTCGAGAGGGAATAAAGCGATGTGAGATTATTGCATTTGAGGAGGAGGTGGGAAAAATTTGAAACGATAAAGTGTTCTGCTCTTTTGTGAGCTCTCATTGCCCTCTCCCTGTAATTCCAATAGGAAGAGGCCATTTCAGATTACACTGTAACAAATACAAATCAATGGCTTGGAAGAATTGCCTGACATAATTAACCCCTGTGCTCCCTGCTTCAGAACATGCTGTAACAGACGGCTTCAAACTGAGCTTCAAAGAGGACCAGTCATATATCGGTGGGAAGACTCCATCCTTTTATTGCAGTATCTCTTTTTATCTTCATACTTAACCATTAACAGGCCTCAGGATAATAAATTTATGTCTGATTTGCTTCTACACTGGATGATATGAAGACGTGTAAAAAGAAAACCAAGCCTAATAATATATTATAGAGCTTTTTACAGTTCTTTTGCTTTTGGTAATCATAGAACAGATTGGCTTGGGAGGGACCTTAAAGATCATCTAGTTCTGACCCCCCTGCCATGGGCAGGGACACCTCCCACTAGACCAGGTTCCTCAAAGCCTCATCCAGCCTGGCCCTGAACACTTCCAGGGATGGAGCATCCACAGTTTCCCTGGGCGACCTGGGCCGATGTCTCACCACCCTCACTGTAAAGAATTTCTTCCTAATATCTAGTCTAAATCCCCTCTTCCAGCTTAAAGCCATTTCCCCTCATCCATTCGCTACAAGCCCTTGTAAAAAGCCCTTTCTCAACTTTCTTGTAGGTAATCGTAGATGTTCAAAGCACCTGAGGTTCTCTAAAAGTATCACATTTAGATAGTTTAGTCAGTGTGATCACACCAGCTTGTGGTGGCCCTAAATGGAGAGAGTAATCAACTAGTCGCAAAGTAAAATAACCAGTAGAAATAGATTGTAATGTTCACAGCCTGGAGTTCTCCACTCTGAACTACACCCACTGATAATTTCCTAAAGGTGGATTCAAATTTTAAAAAATTGGAGTGTACCTGGTATGACTCAGGTCTTCAAGGGGCAGTGTGTGGGCATGAGGCTGCAGGGGGATCAGGGAGATGCTGCTCTGGAAAAGGAGCCATGATTCTGATCATCTTCACGATGGGACTTTGAATTTTGCAGGACTGTAACTCCTGCTCCGCTGGGAAGTCAAGGGAGCTGCGCTGGAGCTGCCGCTTGTGTCTGCGCGCTCCCAACAGCGCTGGCTGCCGGCTTCTGGCTCTGCTGCATAACCATAAAGCTCGCTTCTCTGGCACTTGCGCTGCCAGTTGTTGAGCTCAGCTATAAGGAAAAGAAAAATGTGGTTTTAAGAAAAAGAAAAAGAGAGAATTTCACAGTAGTTGTAGATGCACCTCACGGGAATTTCTGTAACTGACTCTTATTTGAAATGTCCTGCTCTCTTGCTGGCTGTGAAGCTGTGTCAGCAGCCTGGAAGTTGTTCCACAGCAGCAGCTGAAATATTCTGCTGTTCAGTATGTGCCTCCTTTTCCAGGTGGACTCTGAAGAGCCAGTTTTTGAGGCGGTTATAAACTGGGTGAAGCACTCAAAAAAAGAACGGGAAGCATCACTGCCAGAGCTGCTGCAGTACGTGCGCATGCCACTTCTCACCCCCCGCTACATCACGGATGTCATCGACACCGAGGTATTGGCACCCTGGGTGGGCCCCTGGAAAGTTGGGAGCCAGTAGGACTGCCCTCCTCCCTGGTCAGGCTCGTGCTGTCCTAAAAGATCGTGTTAAAAGCGACTTTCTCTGCTGATGCTTTTTGATGCTGACTCTATGGAGTTGTCCCCATTCAGCTCGAGAGCCCACTGCTTTACTCAGGTGTAGTTTTGCTGTGCCAGCAGCTGCAGCATCCTCCTCCTGAGCTGGGAGAGTGCCCCGTCCAGAGCTAATAGCCAGTTGTCTCCTCTGATATACGTTCCACCTTTCTGTTATCTTTTGTTACAGTTTCTAACAAGTGCTTTTTGCCTTTCTTTCACAAAGGCTTCTTTAGGCTGAAGGCTCCTCAGAAGCTGTTGTAGATGCAGATGGGAAGGGTGTACCTTTGAGTGAGAAGGATGGCAGCTGTGCAGGTCCAGGACCAGCACACAAATAAGAGCCATAGCTAATCCTGCTTCTTCCTGTGGCTGGGGTGTTGCAGAGACAAACCCCAATGCGGATGCCGATAAGAGATAATTAAGGTTTTGCACTGGAAGTTGAATTCCAAGCAGGAAGTGCTGCTGACCCCATGGCAGACCGACAGGAAGGCCCAGAGAAGTTCAAGCCACCGTTCTGGTTTGATGGTGGCGTGAGGTGATCAGTGATTCCCAGCCCTTGTCTCCTGACAGGTGCTGAATGTTGAACGACAGACTTCACTTGTTATGGTCCTCTTTAAACTGGAATTGAAGGGAACTTGTACCAAAACAATTTGATCTGTTCCAAAAGCAGCCTAAGACAGTGTGTCTACAGGCCCTCGGCTTTCTTATTGCACAGGATGGCCTCTCCAGTCTGGAAGTGACACACACTGGTGGGGCATCATGATCTTGGGGCAGCATGGAGAGTAGAGTGTTGGCCCCGTGTGGCATCATCTGCTCTGCACACCTGGCGTTCTTGTGCAAGCACCAAGAATATGTAAAAATAAATCTAAACTTATTGTAGCACCAGCAGCAATAGGTGCCGAGAGGAAACTGGACGTTGAGGGGAGGCTGGCCCAGGCCCTCAGCCAGGGAGAGGAGTTACATGGCGTTATGCAAGGAGATGAGGCTGTGCTTGGGCTGAAGTGCCCCCACTCCTTTTAGAGGAGACCTCACTGCTTCTGTTGTCTTCTTAGCTCTATGTCCCATGTGCACAGGGATCAAGTCAATAGATCCAGCTAAAGTGCATCTCTCTGCTGTGCTCCTTGTTCCTTCTCTGGTGGCAAGCACATGCTGAGAGTTGATTGTGTGGGGCAGATCCAGACTGAGTGTGGTTTCCCTGCCAGTCCCCCTTCTCAGGCATTCCTCTGCGGGTTTAAACGGAGCAGAAGTGGCTTTTCCTTAGTTTTCAAGTATCGTTATTTTCATTACGGAACCTGCAGTGCCAGACTGTGTGAGAACTGAGATGGATCTTTCCAGCTGCTATCCAGTCTGGTTGTCTTAGCACTTCCTTGGGTGCAGTATTTGCACCATGATACTACTGGCCACCACCTATACATGACTCATTTTTACGCTGTCTGAACTGACAAGAGTTGGCTTTAGGACCATTCTTATGAGGGATCCTAAAATACCTCGCACGTAGCAGTGACATGTTTTTCCTCAGCCTTTTATACGCTGCAGTCTGCAGTGCAGAGACCTCGTGGATGAAGCTAAGAAATTCCATCTTCGGCCTGAGCTGCGGAGTCAGATGCAAGGACCCAGGACAAGAGCACGTTTAGGTGAGCAGCAAAGGAGAGGACACTGAGAAGATCTGGGGCATTGGCAGGTATTCTGTTATACACTGTGTCTGGTGCCTTTCTAGTGCTTCATAGCAATAACTGGTGCATCCCCAGTCCCCAGTGGTACAGAAAAGGGACTGAAGCAAAGGACAGAGGTACAGGGGTTTTTCAGAGCACAATTGCTTAGTGGCAGTGTGGGATCTAGTTGGTTGCCTTTAATCCCAGGCCTGGGTTGGAATCGTGCAATCAGTTTTGTGAGTTGTTGGTGCCTGTAGATCTCTTTTTCTCAACACGCATCTGCCCAAGAAAGTGTGGGAAGAGTTTCTTCCTGTGTAAAAAGGCAGGTAACCTTGTCAGGAACAAAAAGAGGTGGCTGCATTACAACAAAGATAAAGTTTCAGCAGGGGATCTCGGAGGGGAAGGGTCAAGGCGGAAGATGGAGAAGTCCCTCTTTGCTTTCAGTCCTTTCAGAGATACTTTTTTTTTTTTCCTCTAATCTTGTTAAGGCAAATAAATGATGATTTCCTCCTCTGTTTCGCTAACTCTTACCGAGCTGTCACTGAATTGTTGGGAAAACACTTGGCTTAGGGGTGTAAGCACTTGAGAGCAACGCAAACAGTAGGAAGGACCTACAGAAGCAGGAAGAGTATTTTGATGCCTTTTTTATGGCTGTGGCCATTCCTCACCTGATGTCCTTTCACTTGTCTTCAGTCAGACTTGCTGTCTTGGGACAGTCTCTGCTGAACTTTTACCCCAGGTGTACTCACAGAGTCCTTCTCCTGCAAGCAAACCTCCTGCACATTCTTCAGTGCCGCTGCAGGTGCAGTGGAGAGGGACCCTGAAAGACCCTCCGTGGTCATTTTCTGTTGCTAACACTGTTTCAGGAGACAGAAACCAGCTTGACCACTAAAGGGTGAGGGCCCCCTAATTTGGTTTGTCAAAAAGATGCACCGATTAAATATTTTTGGCCTGAAGGGAGTGTTGTTGCCATTTGACCTCCAGTATAGCCCAGGCCACAGCATGTCTCCTGTTTTTGTGAGAACATCCTACACCGGTTTCAGGGACGTGCAGTTCAACTCAACCTGTCAGTTTAGAAAGACACATTTCATTTTGTTCGTGGTGGAAATGCTTCACCTGATAAAGGAGACAGGGCAAAATGGTGTTATTGTTGAATTGTAGAGGTAGAAACTGTGAACCTTATTGCTAAGGCTCATCTTCTGGATCCAGCCCTACCTTCTTTCATTGATTCAATACCATCTATGATCAGCAATCCTCTTATCATGCATCACTTATAACCTGTGATCAAGCTATGTATTAATTTTCTATGGGATGAACTGAAATGATTGCACCTTTAGCTCTCATACTGTTCATGAGCCTTTCTAAGTTGGAGCTCTTTTGTGAACCCTTCCCAGTTATTTTTCATTTTCTTCTTCAGCGGAGGTGGCAGCTGTTTTGCTGTGTGATTTTGTTAAATCTTCGTTGCGCGGTGTTTACTCCTCCTGCAAGGAAAAGCTGGGCAGTTCTAAACTAGAGTAAAACTCCCTGTTACAGAAAGCCCAGAGGATCCAGGCAATGCTCATTTATTTTTATAGCTATGGTAGAAGCCAGTCAATGCAATCATTACAAGGGAAGTCTAAACTCTTCAGGTGTTAGTTAACAGTCATGGAAAAAATGAAAAAAAAATAAGGTACCACCTCAGAGAAAAGAAAATAGAGGGAAGGCAAATTGGAAGTAAAATACATAAGAATAAGAGACAATTCCTGGGAAGGTATTTCATTGATTTTTCAGGATTCAGTCAGCCTGACTTGTTTCTCAGTGAGGCGGTGAACAAAGGTGCCATCTGATCTGGGTGTAACTTGTGAAGGAGGGGAGAAGTCCTTGTTTTGCGAGGAGGCTGCAGGGAAGCAGCCGTCCCCCTTTAGCTTTCATGGAGCAGTAAGAGGTTTTGGAAAAAGTCATGGAAAGAATGCAAAGGAAGATACAAGCAAGCCAACTTCAGCTCCTAATTTAGCCAGCTTGTCTTCTCAAAGTGCCTCTGGTGTTGGGAGGAACAGCCCTGCAACAGACAGTTCCTAACACTGGAGCTGGTTGTGCTGCCATGCACCTTGAAAGAGTTTCTCTCTCTTCTTCCCCACTGAGGACAGAGAGAGTCCAAGAACCTGTATCCAGGTTCAGTGCTGCCGCAGATTAATGATGAAAACGGGGATTTAGAGGGAGCTTGTTGCACTAAGGAAGGCTCAGTGTTCTTTCAGGCAATTCCCTTGAGGTGACCCTTTAGTTGTGCAGGGATTGACTTGACTTTGCTCTCCCTCTTTGCTCCAGGAGCTAATGAAGTCCTGCTTGTCATCGGTGGCTTTGGCAGCCAGCAGTCACCTATTGATGTTGTGGAGAAATACGACCCGAAGACCCAGGAGTGGAGTTTCTTGCCAGTAAGAGCCCATTTTTGACAACCACTGAGTGGAACAGGCTGTAATCAAACGTTTATCCTGTAGCAGTGGCTGTATAACCTTCCTCTTGGGACCACCCTTTGCGTTCAGCTATAATTTCTGACAGAAATTCTTTTCAAGTTGCTGCTGAAACCACTTCACGTTTACATATTTGCTAAGTAAGCTTTATGTAAGAGGTAGTTTGTCACATCGCTAATCAGATGAGCCTACAGAGCCCCACAGCTTTGTTGTGGGAGTGAGAGCTCTCGTGTTTCTTTGCTGAAGGGGTGTTAAGCTTTAAGGTTAGTGATGATAACTGAAATGTCAGTAGAATCAGTCTTGCACTCCGGCAGGCTGCCTGATCTCTCTGGTTTTATTGTTTCTGAGCATGATAGGAGAGAGTAAGGAGGAGAAAATGCCTGCACTGAGGACTATTCTAATTTAAAATCACCTTTATCTGTGTGAAATGGTGGAGAACCGCCTCTTCTTTAATATCGCTAACCACAGAAGATCCGGTATCACCTCGTGTCCCAAAATTCTCCTTTTTTGGAGACTAAAAGCTTCAGGTATTTTCATCAAATATTCCGAGTCTTCACATTTTCCCATTAACAGTCTCTACAGGAGCCAGTGGGAGGCTGAAGAACCTCCAAGATGCATCAAAGATTCAGCAGCAGCATAAGTAAATGACATTTAATGCAAAATATCTCAGTGCAAAGAGACCTGGCCATGGAAAGAGAGCATGGCAGAGGCAGAGGACAAGCAGAGGGAGGCAGACACAGTTGTTAAGGCTCTATCCTTTAAATCCATAGTGTTTGCCTCTCTGCTAGAGCCGTTTTACAAAAGGGCCGCAAAAGAGGATGAAAGAACAGTGGCTGGTCCGTGTGTCAGTGTTGTTTCCTCTCCTTGACCTTTTTGTTCTTTTTACTACTCTAGAGCATCACCCGGAAAAGACGCTACGTCGCTACAGTGTCCCTGCACGACCGCATCTATGTGATCGGGGGGTACGATGGTCGCTCTCGCCTCAGCTCGGTGGAGTGCTTGGATTACACGTCGGATGAGGATGGTATCTGGTACTCCGTGGCTCCTATGAATGTACGGCGAGGCCTGGCGGGAGCCACAACCCTTGGAGGTACATCCTGGTCACCGTGGTGCCAGGGCAGTGCAGCCTGCTCAGTTCTGGTCCTGAAATGCCCTGAGCTGGTACATGCAGAGTAGGCTGGCTCCAAGGGAGGAGGCGAGTCTGAAATTCTGCCTTCATCGTTTGGATGTAGAAGTGGAAAACTTGCCCACATATCCTGAGAGGAGCTCTGCCTCCACTTCGTTCCAATGGTGTGTGTCTGTGCGCTGAGGGAAAGGGGCTCTGAGAAGGACTGGGGAGCAGGACGTGCTCAGGGTAGAGATTATGGAGTGGAAGACTCTCAGGGTGGTGACAGTGCCACGTATTAGTGAGCACAGGACACCCAGTGCAGCAATGACCATCCAACACCGGAGAGGTTGAAACTGGAGCATGTGCAGTGAAGGTTCTTAGAATAGACTTAGAAGAAAATTACTTTACTGAGCAAACCAGAGCACTTCACCTTGTTTGTGCTGGCAAAGCAAAGGCTGAAAGGGAACATGATTGTTTTCTCTGAGTATAACTTGGCACGTGAAGGAAATGGGCAGGATAAGAATTTAATAAGAATAAATGGTTAGAAACAGGCCAGGAGAATGGTGGTGTGGAAATGAAAGGAAGTTTTCTAGCCTTCAAAATAGCACTACTGCATATTCTGTGCTTTAATGCTTGTATTGGAAATCTTCTTAATAATTAATGTTGGTTAAATGTTCGTCATTTAGATAGTTAACAACCTATTAGAATGAAAGTGCTGTTAAAAATGCAATGGCTTCAAAGACGAGAGATTTGTGAATTAGGTCCTCCGGTCTAAGGGACTGATCCTCATGATCCAGATATGTCTTATGGATCTTCTTTCCTTTTGCTACTGGTGTGTTCACTGCCTTGTAAGCATTTCCTCTGGGGAGGTGCTGAC
>WEIS01070687.1:8130-22378 GCA_013389965.1 Todus mexicanus
GCCTGTGTGTCAGCAAAGTTGTGTGTAGAGCTTCATCGCCTTCTTGCACAGACACAGCAGGAGTCAGCTTGTGATCCAGAGATAACGCCCTTGAAGTAGATCAGACAAAATTTGGGAAGGGGTCCTGAGAAGTGTGGTGAAGTGGCACAGCCAAGATTAGCATGACAGACACAAGGCAAAATGCTAACCCTCTGAACCCATAAATAGCATCTTTTCCACTGGGCTTCATCTTTTCTNCATTCTGGGCTTGTTCCCGTCCTCAGTCTTCTTCACAGCTGAAGACTGCCAAGCACAAGGAAGCTTTCTGGGGGGGAGTGAGATGGGGTATTGGGCATTGGGAGGGAAGAAGAACTATCCCATACCAGCTCTCTCGCCTCTGCCCTTCCCTTTGACAGAAAGTTGGGTCAGTGTTGTTTTGATTTCTGCTTCTTTCTCCCTTGCCAAAGAAATCATTGTGACTAACTCCTCATCATACGTGTTCAACAGTGTTTCTGGGATCAGTCCTTCTCATGAAAACAAAAATAATCCCTCTTGCCTCCCCTCCCAGCTATCCTGTAACATACGTAAGTGTTCAAGGAAGCCAGGAATGTATTTTAATTCAGATCATTATTAATAAGTTCAGGAGCTATGAGTTTTCCCCTCTTCATTCAAAATGAATTATGTTTTGTAGAAAAATATATCCATCTTACAAAATTTTAATCCAAGGGGACATCTCTTAATTAAATTAACCAGTGAAAAGGAAATACTTGTAATAAGGGTGCAAGATAAATATTTGTACCGTGCACATTCTAATTTATCACAGCCTCAAAAGAGCCCATAAGGTTTGTTTTTCTTCACTGAAATGTGATGCATTCAGATATCATTCTCATTTATAAATTAGTGTATGCCACATGGGATATCCCCCTATGGGTTAAGGATATTGGCCTATGAGTGATATACTGCAGCTGAGAGCACTGAGAAGTGAAGATGAGTAGTCCTGAAATGCAAGCCCTAAATTTAACATTACCCAGAGGCGAACACAGCCCTGAACTGACTTGAGGGTGTAGGCAAAGTTGCGCAGCCCTGATGAATTGTCATGTGGGAGTGCACAGCGCCTTGGTGCTGCTAATTTTGAGGGAGAGAGGTGAAAGCACCCACACTCCCTCCATTAATCTGCATTTGTTTACTTAGGTGGTACCGTGATGATACCCACTGAAGCCCTGGCCAGGCGAAAAAACCCCATTTCACAGATGGTGCTTTTGTATTTGTAATTATGCTCATGATTAAATACTTGATGCCTTCACTGCTATAAGTAACTTCTACCTCCTTGGGTTTTATTTAGCTTTTTTTGAAATAAAACACAATTCCTGCACATGTACCTTTGTTTGCACGTTTACCTTCTCTCACATCTGCATGAATGCTGATCACGATTATGCACACACACACACACACACGTGCACACACTCGAGTGTATAAAACAGATAAGCCAAATATAAACCCACATATTTTTACCCCATGTTATACATTTGACTACATTTTAAAAGTGCACAGATTTGTATTTTGGAAAACTGGAGGTAGTCATGCTAAAGGAAAATAGGCTAAAACATCAACAAATATGCACAGTGTGCACAGGAAAAGCTCTGATTTAAAATAAAATATAGTAGACTATTTCAGTTGGAAGTGACCTATGAAGATCACTTAGTCCCAACTGCCTGACTGTTTCAGGACTGACAAAAAGTTAAAGCATGTTGTTAAGGGTGTTGTCCAAATGCCTCTTAAACACTGACAGGCTTGGGGCATTCACTGTTGTACCAATATAACTGAAGTCATAGAGGCAAAATAATGCCAGTGCATTTCCCACCATAGGAGGGCTCTAATTAATTGTGAATTCAGATCACAGCATTAATTGCAGATGCCAAACTATATGGCTTCCTGGATGTTCAGTTGTTGCCTTATATTATGTTTGACCCACAAAAGACTACAGGAACAAAATTGTGAATACAAAAATAGAGTTTATGAGGGAAGAAATTGTCAGTGCATTTTGTGGTGCAAAAACTATCTCAAGACTTTGTTCAAAAAACAGGGACATCTTTCCAAATATTTTAATTGCGGGCATAATTTGGCCCAGTTTGTGGAAGAAGTTGTGCTATTAACAGGGAAACTAGCATAGATAACAACTCATCTACAGGGAACATTTTTCATTGTTCTAATTATTATGAAAAACCCACATTTGAATGTTTTGTTTCAGAAATATTAACTGCAGCTAGAAATAATTCAAGAATGGACCCAAAATTGCAAATTAAAGCGCTGGCCTTCTGTACTGGGCGAAGTATTGAAAACTATATCACAGATTAGAATTGATAGACATGAATGAATGCCGTGTGTGTCAGATAGGTGGTGAAAGGAAACAAATGTTGCTTCTGGTGTGGAGACCCAGGCTTTCCAAACCTGTTGGCAATCTTTGCAGAAGTCAATAAGTATGTGACAAGGCACCAATAAAGCGGTGCTTTCGAAAAATGGTACTCTGCCCCAGGCACATTGGAAAGTCAAGCGGTGGAGGGAAAAAGGCCCAAGTACTCTTTCAGAGAATCTTTATTCTAGAAAACAATGTAGATGTATGTGGTATACTCAGTTGTATCAAGGATCTGGAAGAGGGGATAGATGGCAAGTTGACCACACTTGCAGATGATTCCGAGCTCTTCAGCAGAGCCAACAGTTGCAGGAGGATCTCACACTGTTGAGTGACTGGGAGATAAAATATCAGGAAAAAGCCATCCCTGGTTAGAGCAAAATAATGAGACGGAGAAGAATAACAAGATGACCATTACTTAACCAGTAGTTGACTCTCAACAAGCTGCCACCATTTCCAAAGAAGTTTCGAATAATAAAGGGAATTTCTCTGACAGCATTGTCTGCTACTCAACAATGGAGGAAGAAAATAGGCAAATTAAGTACTAGATACTACCAGGTAAGGAAGTTGTTGTTTGAATCATAAGTCCAAGACATGCCATGCTTCAACCCACCTAAAATTGATACAGGAGAGAAGAGAGAAGAAAAACAAGAATGAGGAGAGCTAAGACCAAGCTTGCATGAGAGGAGTGATGAAGTAGCTTATGGAAAAAAGGCTTATTCAAGGAAAAAGCCTATTCAGTGTTTCTCGTAATGTAAGAACTATGAGTCTTTCAAGGACATTATCAAGTTTAAAATGAGGGCAAGAAAGTATTAATTTCACACAGTGTAGCTGCCTCATGCCTGTGTCTTTGCCACAGGAAGCTGCAAAGGCCAAGGAGGTATAGGGACTCAAAAAGAGATTAGACAAATTCAGAGAGGATTGAGCCATTGGTGACTGTCAAACGCAGCAGCCCATCTGCAGCTGCAGCTCAGGAAGCCCTGTGGCCACCAAGTGCTGGGAGCGCAGCAAGGACACCAGTAAAGGCCTCTGGGCACTGGTCCTGTTTCCTCTGTGCTTTTCTCTGAGCATCTGCTACTGGCCACCATCAGAGGCAGGATACAGAGTTGGGCCGACCCTTGATCTGACCTTGTAGAGCAGTTCTTATGTTCCTCTGTCTCACTGAGAAATACAGATGTGCTGTGCTCTATCTAAATAAAATAAAATAATCTAATGCTAAATAAACTGAATGTTCTCCTTGAACTAAAAAACAACCCCGAACAAAACAACAACAAAACCCCCAAGAAAATAAAACCAAGATAATGTTTATACTGGGAAATGTGCATTTTTTTCTTCCTGGATAATTCAAAAACAGCTGTCGAGGTTTTATTCAGACTCCCCCCACCCCCTCTGAAGTTCACTTTTAGATTGAGACAAATGTATTTGGTGCCAAAGAAGACATTTGAATAAGGCTGTAAATGAGAGAAAGCAGATCTAAGAATCAAATTGCGTTCTGCTGCAACCTTAACCAGTAATCTCCTGATTTACAGTAATTTTGCTAACATTTGCTTATCTTCAAGGAGAAAATGGCTCTGGTTTAGTGGAAGCTGTGTTTTACCAGGAGGATAAACAACAGCCTTACTGACTAATCAGGATTTCCCAATGTTGTCTCATGATGATTTTAGGAAAAAATCTCCTCAGAATAATGCGCTTGATACTAGAGCTGAGAGATCTGAGAGAGAGCATTAGACCTGAGAGTGCTTAGCAGCTGCTGGGACAGGCCCTGTGCATGTCACAGAACCTAAGGAAATATGGAATTAATCTTGGTGGCAGGCACAGCGGGGGATTTTGCCTTCATAAAGACAGGATTGCCCAACACTTCCCTTTATGAGCTATTTCTTATGCTGCCTTGTAACATGGGTAAACTTTAGCTCTTTGGGCTAAAATTACGTGCATCAGATTTCTTTCCCTAGTTTGCAAATCTGGGAAAATGTCAGTGCAAATGCAAAGTTTGGAGGGGGAGGAGAGAGCGGAGCTAGAAATTGGTACTTGCAACCCACCTGCCACCTTCTTCTTCCGTTAAAGATTGCTAAGTCCCTCTGGAGGTGCGGCAAAGACTTGAAACCTGGCAAAGGAGACGGTGTCAAGAAAATGTATTTTCTTCCTGTCACTGCAAAACGAGCTATCAGTTAGGTGACGCTCTAAAGACCCATTTTTATATGCTTGGAGCTGAGCATAGAGGCTGCTAACATGTCAGTGCTACTGGCAATGCGCTTATGTCATTACTCAATTCCTGTTTGGTGGGTGCCATCCTAGAGAAGAGGAAATACACTGAGCAATGTTTTGGGGGTGTAGGAAGAATCATACATTCGTGGTTTGGGTCTTCCCATTGCAGGTAAATAGAAACTGATTTTAGAAGAGCACCAGTGGTGTGACCTCAGGCCCGGCTGCATTAGAGTGCTGCAATTGAGTGTGCAACCTTGATGCAGCTGAACTTCAAGGACAAGGTCCTAGAACTTCAAGAATAAGTCCCAGCATCCTCCCATCTTCCACGGGGGATCAACCTGGTGCTCCAGCAGTACCGTCACAAGCAAGATCATGTGTTAGCATCCACAGTTCTCCCCCTCTGAAGGGAATATGAAAAACGACCAAGGGTGAAAAGTACCAAAAAGCTGTTGACATGCGTTCAGGACTCTGGGAAGGAACGTAGGAAATTTGCGTTTCCTGTTCTGCCAAAGGCACATTTGATGAAACTACCATAATATATATGTGCAGAAGGTTTGAATGAAGGGTAATTATATGTTAAATTAACCCTATTGCAAGAGCATTAAAGAAAACAAGAACAGGAGAAACTTTTCAATCCATGAGAGGGTTTGTGTGATGCATTAGAAAAAATAGATCTTCTTGTTAGCAGGGGGCCTATCATTCTTGTGGGGTCATTGGAAGAGACCCAGGGCCCTTTGCACTCTGCATGTGCAGCATAAAATAGCTTTGCCTTTGCTTGATCTTTTTCATTATATTATACAACCTTGAGGAAAGAAAAGCAAGCATCGAATTTGTGATTTATGGCTTGGTATTTACTTGCCGTATCCGGGTGCGAGACCTAGTCCAAGAAACAAAAAGAGACTGTGAGCCCAGAACAAAAGCTACACGCTTAAGGACTAAATGTATTTTTCTTGGAACGCTGTCACCACTAGCTCTGCTTGGAAAGCCGACCGCCTGCTCACCCTGTGAGGGTTTCCAAGCTCATGTGCTTCCACGTTGAAGCCTCTCTCTCTCAATACTCCTAGCACTTGGCTCTGTGGACCTTAACCCCCATCCTCTCTGCTTTTTGTGGAGGAGATTCCTGCACCCCATGACTGGGCTGAGAAAACACCTTTTTAAATAAATTAACAGTATGATGGGATGAGGGAGCATCTGGCTCTCCCAGTTCTGATTTATTTCTGCAGCAACACACAAAACATTAAGTGATAAATTATTGAAAGTCAATGGGCCCTGGGAGAATAGGACCATGATGAATAGTGAGCAGTTGGCATCCCACATAACCGTGTGTCCCGTAGGGTTACCTAGGGAGACGGTAAAGGGAAAGAAAAAGCTGAAGCCTTTGAAGGATACAGCTGTTAGGAATGTCTTCCTTTCAATGAGAGATTACTTTGATTTTTAACGCCTTATTTCAGTAATGGGAAATGGGATTAGTAGTCGGCTGGGAATAAATAGCAACCGCTAAACTCACTCTCACCTGCAGCCCGGTCTGACGTAGGGTTACAATGAAGCTGAGTATTGATTTACCCTAAATGAATTTTTCATTAAGAATGCTAGGAGCTCCTTTAAAAGATATTGCAGATACCAGCACTGTCTTTTGCCATCTCTAAGGCCAGGAAATTCAGAGTCCGTGAAAGCCACAATGTGACACAGAAATCAGAATTACTTTAAAGTCAGTGTTTAAAGATACCAGAACAAAGGCCAGATAGTTGCGAACATGTCTTAATTGCGCCGGTTATGTAAGATTTTCGCAAAGAGCCGTGGAGAAACCACTGAGAAATACCTTTCCTTAATAATCCTGCAGCTTCTGATCATAGGGAAAAGAATCTCCATGCAAGGGGATGTGGTAACTGGGATCACTGCAGGGGGCTGCTGGGTGGCACTGGGGCAGGTAATTGATTGCTGTGTCTCCATATTGTAACCTGGGAGCTGGGTGCAGAACATGTGCTGTCAGTCATTCAAGACCGATTGACAGAAGGTTTGTTGTACACCAGATCATTACAGCTGACTTTTCCAAGCCTGTACATATTGTGAGCTTTACTACCTCCTCTGGAGCAGAATATGCCCATATCTTGCATACATGGGTGTGAAAGTTAAAATGAGCTCTGTGCCCACAAGTGAAAAAAATAAGCCAAAATCAGAGCGAGAGGGTGGTACTCTGGGCCCTGACCGCTCCTGTCTGACTCCAGCTTTTCCTACTGGATTTCCCATCAGGAGGGCAGGCAGGTACCTGTGCATGGACATCTAGAGGATCCTTGTGCAAGCACTCTGAAAGTCTTGAGCTGGTGCTTCAGCCTTTCATGCTATTGGAGTGATATCTGTGTTACAGCTGGCAGCCAGGGCATAGCCCATAGTCTTCTTCGGGAGTACTCCCATTTGCAAAGATTGTATCACTTTGGCTCCAAAATTTTCATGTCAGTTGCCACAGATGCCATCAAATTCTCTATCTTACTGGCTGCTTCTGCTTCAGACAGCTCTGCCTTCAGATACGTGAGTTTGGGGGAATTGTTTGCACGCATGTCTACCTCAATGAGAAAAATGTCAGCATAATATTTTCATGTTTGTTTTCTCTTGTTTGCATCTGCCTTCATCTTTGACTAAAATGGATATTTGCATTTATTAGTTTTTATTCAGTAACTGGGGAATTCCTTACTGGTGGTGTTTTTCCTGCTTTGCTTTTGGCTGAACTACATGTTTTGGAAGTCCCTAAAAACTGTCAGCTAGATAATTCTCATAAACCGCTGTGAATTATTCTAAACAGAAAGGCAGAAACACCAAAACACCAGTGTAATTTGTAATTACTCATTGGAAACCTCTGTGTGGGTTTTTGTTGTAACTGTGAATTGCTCAATGAGCCAGTTGAGCTGTTTGTTTTAAGATGTTGTGGGCGATTGCAAAACTGCAGGTGTGGACCCGCTCAGGCACCCACAGTATGGAGGGGGTACAGAAGAATGCAGTGACAGACACCTTGTGTGCATCAGCAGCAGCTCTGGCTTCCCCTGCCCAGCCTAGGCTGCAACGGCGCATTGACTAAAAGCTAGCTTGAGAGTCACTTGGTATGGCATGGAGTCTGGAGTAGATGAACTTATACTACTTCTCTGGAGGACTTCACAACCTAGTCTGGGGTCTGGGCTGGCAGGGTAGAGATCAAGCTTCCACTGGTGTTTCAGACTTTATCCACTTCTGTGCACCATCTTATTGCAGCTATCACAAGGCAATGGCTACTGAGTTGCCCCTCTGGAGGCACTTATAACACTGTCGTACCAGGATATTTTAGTGCTCGTTTAAAACCTACCTCTCACTCTCCCTGACTCTGTTTCCAGCAGTTTCTCTTTCTTCTGCAGTCACATCGATGCAGGTCGTCCATGCTACCTCGTCTGTCTGCCCCTCCATCCTTGTTGACAGCCTGTGTTTAAAGCTCCAGGAAAAACAACGGGTCTGAATAGGCATTAGAGACTGTGTTACTTCCTACAAGCTATTCTCTTTGTTATGCCTCCCAATGGACCCAGTAGCACCAATTCTGCCTCCTGTGCTGGGAGACACCATTGGGGTGCAGCAGGTACCTACTCTGCTTGTGTAGGACTTCAATTTTTCTGTAGCTAAATCAGTGGTTTTCATTAGTGCATTGCCTGACAGAAAAACACACCACAGATATGTCATTTAAAGTACCTTAATTAGAATAATTTCACCACTGATGGTATCAACAGTGTCCTAGAATGAAAACAAAACATTTATTCTTTTTAATGGAGGCATTTTTTTCCTCCTCTGCTTCTCATATGAACAGGGGCTTATTATCACCACTTCCACTCCTATTTTCCACATGTGACTTCAAATCAAATCCTGAGTTATTTCATCTCTTGCCTGGCAGGGTCAGTTTAACATATCAAAATCAGCCTGACTTACATCTGCTTTGCAGATCATCACTGGCATACTTTTAAAATTGTTGTATGTGTATAATGACGCCTTCCTCCCCTCCCCCAGTGCTCCAGCAATGTCAAGATTTATTGAATCTGAAGGTCCAGTTGTGACCTTGGCTCCCACTTGCTAAATCTGAACCCCTGGGGTCTATAAATCTTTGTGTGCTGTTCAATTTATAGAAGTGAACATCTGCTTATCATACAATATTTAAGTTGCAGGTGTATTCCACCAGTAAAATAAACACATGAATTCATGATTACCTAAGCTATAGGACATTAGACAGATGTTGAAGAGACGGCAATGGTTTTGCCTGTTGGGAGAGCCCTCAGCAGGAACATTTGCCATTGGCAGAGCTGCTGGACAGGGTGGCTCTCAGGGCTCTGCGTCACCAAGAAGAGCAGGCAGCACAGCTTTTACCCCAAACCCTCAGCCTAATCATCTTGCTGTACAGAGAGCAATGCTGAGGTGCACACAAATCATGTAAAAAAATAAATAAATCTCATCCTCCTGCCTCTCCTACATCTGGTGGGAAAGGCGTCAGCCCACGTAAGGACAGTAAGCTTTCTGCACAACCTGGGGACTGAGAGGCAGAACGGTGACTCTGTTTCTTCATTCACATGATGAAAAATACGGCGCACTAGAGAACACTGTCTCTGAACATGCACAGAGAGAGACCTATGAACACCTGAATATGATGAGAAACTCTGAAGACTCCTGCTCCAGAGTGGAAGGAGAGCATTACTGATCACAAATCATTGGAAAGAAAAAACAAAAGGAGCAGAAAGTATTCATTGTGAGTAGAAAGGAGGAAGGAGGAGGTGACCAAGCAAATATAGTTAGAGTAAGTGATGGCTGAGCTGGGAAACAGAAGGGCAGCACAAAATCAAGACGAGTTTGTATGACCAATAGGAGATGATCAGGACACAGGATTTTTGGCAAAAACAACTGAGGAAGCCAGGGGAGACAGCAGTTTCATTAACAAAAGGAGGAGATAAAATGATTTGCTAGAATTACTGAAAATCTTCCTAGTTTGGAAGGGAAAAGTTGAATTTTAAATACATGTTGTGTTTTAACGCTATCTCACAATAAAGCTTCTGAGCCCAAGGAAATAGCCTGGCTAGAGCCTACCTCCCTGTTGTGAGGTTACCCTTTTCACCATCTCCTTGCCTTCTGGGAAGTAAGCATGGCCATGAGGGCCAGTTGGGAGCTGTGGTGTGCCCGGGACCTCCTCAGGTGTGCAGCCTGATGCCCCACAGAGAAGAAGGAGGCTGCTGTAGCCATTCAGGACAGCAGAATCACTCCACACAGCAACTCTACTCTCCCCATGGCTCAAGACTGATCACACCATACACAGAAGTACCAGTCCAAGCAGTGCCTGGAGAGTAACTGAGTTCAGAGCTGTGGTGAGCATGTGCAGAGGCTATGGCAACATTTCTGGTTGCTCTCCATACCCATGGCTGGCAGGGACAGAGCCTTACTCCTGAGCTTCCCCAGGAGATTCCTTGTAAAGGGCTTTGGCTCAGCACCAGGTGAAGTATCAGTTGCAAGTGGATAGCAAAGGTGCGTTTTGACATGAGACACTTGTAAATCCACATATTTACATTTTAAGAAGCAGTTATGCTCCTTTTTTTTTGTGATAAAGAGCCTTTCAGCGAGGAGCCCAGCTCCCCAGTCTGGAGCATGGGGCTTTCTCCTCCAACCTAGCAGTTGGCTGGGGAAGGAACTGGCTGTGATGGATGCAGCTACACAGCATGGCATGGTGTTGGGCTGAGAAACTGGTTGGGATCTCACAAGCCATGTAGCTGTGTCATCAATGGGTTGGCCCCCAGCTAGATAGCCCTGTTTTGCAGAAGGAAAAAGGAGGGTCAGGACTGGGTATTTCCAAGGCAGAAACCTGGATCCTATTCTGCTCAGGTACATGGCTAGTCACTGTGCTTCTCCCTGCTCACTGCTCCCTTGATGCTCCAGGGTGTACATGTGGCCCTGGGGCAGTCTGTGATGCTATTGGAGCTACTTTGCACAGCCTTGTGCTGAAAATGTGAAATTACTAATTGGAAAGATTGGACATGACATGAAGAGTTGCAGTGGTACAGGATGTATTTTACTTTGCTTTTTCTCCTCTATGTCCCTGTGGAAGGCAGAGGTCTGCAGCTAGAGATGGTCTCATCAACCCGTTGCATGCATTTTGGAGGGTGACCAGCTCAGTTCATTAAGTTGCCCATGAAGGAGAGCAGGAGGGCATCCAGTTAACATAACAAAGCACCTGAAGAAAAAAAGATTGTGAAATATTTTTGCTCTGTTTCTATCAAAACATCTATTAATAATATATTTCAAGACCTTCCATAGCTGTTTTCTCCTCCCTCCAGGCTAGTCTAACCCCAGCCATAATTTAGCATGAGGCATGAATATCTTCACTTATTTTACCCATAAAAGAAGAAAATTGGGAATTTGTTCAGACTGCCAGGAATCTGGAATTTGTTGATGAATGGACATTTGGCTGAACATAGTGAATTCCCAGCTAATTGAAAGCAGATAACAAAAGTAATGCATTTACCTTGAAAAACATAATTTTCCTAATAAATAATTGAAATGGCAATCTTCTGACAGATGAAATAAGAAAAAAAACCCTTAAATAAATTCAGGATTAATTCCTGTCCTATATATTATACCATACTTAACAGCCATACCTTGTGAGAAGATTAAAAGCTATAAATCTTTTTTCAGCACAGTCCCTGAGAGTACTTTGGTCTAGAAAGTGCAAGGGCCATTCTGTTCAGGGGAGTGTGGTTTCAGTCATCATCAGCCCATGTTTCTGTCTCCAAATATCATACCTAGGGAGAAGAATGCGAAAACTGGGGAAGAAACCAACCTCATAAAAATGTAGGAGGTAGCCAGCGAGATCACAAACAATTGAATTATCATCTTTGTAGGTGTTCACCCTTCTCATCTTCCTCTCTATGTGGGTGGGCCAGTAAACCTGTTTCACATTGCACTGATGGGGAACTGTGGCTAAATATTACAATTCAGTCTAGGGGCAATGATTTTCAGCTAACGGGAGGTTAACGGCTGCAAATATGTTAGCTTGAAACACTTGCAGATAATCTGAGCACACCCTCCATTTTAAGGAAAAAATAGCAAAGGATCCAAACAAAAGCATATGGGTCCAAATATCCTGATCTGGGTAGGGCTATAACTTGGAAACCATTCTGGATCTAGAAGCAGGTTCCTCCCATCTTTATGCAACATGGCAAAATTAAACTGCACATCTGAACTCCTCCAAAGTGTAGAGTTTTCAAAATGCAAAGGTGGATTTTAATTTCTTTTTATAGCTTTAGTTTGGCGGTAATAATTTGTTGTGGGATTGTGGTTTGAGTGGAACAAAATGTTCACCAAGAGACATGAAACCTGACAATTTTTAATCTGTTAAACTGCAAAACTTGGCTATACTAATTGGAAGCATTATTAATCTGGGTTAAGTTTGGAATGACTTTTCAATGAATTTGTAGCAGGTTGTGGTTTTGGGCAAAAGCCATGGAAAACTTGGTAGTTTCGCTGATTTTTAATAGGAACGGGGGAAAACTGTGGTGATTTTGCTTGGGTTGTGATTTAAGACTGTAGACTTTGTCAAGCTGATGGGTTGCAAGGCCATGGGAACTAAAAGAACAAGTCCTGCAAATGGAAACTTTCCCACTGAGTGCAGCTGATCTGCTCACAGAGGTGCTTCCCAACAGGTCAGCTACTTAGCTGAAAAGCAGCAAGAGATGCATCTAGCTTCCTCATAAAATCAGTGGGCAAGAAGTTCTAAAAGATCACAAAAGGAGCTGAGGAGCATGAAGAAATGGGATAAATGGCTGTGAACCTCTAGATAACTTGCAACTAAACGTTCACTAATTTACAGGGTCTGTCAGTCCTATTAGCATGGGGAAATTGCCCTACTCTCAAGGCAGAGTTAAAAGAACAAGTGCTGAAAAGCTTGACAGTGACTAAACACGGTGGCTGTACTAGCCAAGATGTCTCATTTTGTCTATTTGTAAAAGCATCTAGCTGGCAAATGCAAACAGTAACTTTGGGAATGTTTGAGTACTCCATTGTGTAAAGAAAGGTCTTCCTAGTTGTCTCAGAGGCGAGACAATCTGCTGGTCAAAAGGCTGAAAGTGTGTCATCACTGACAATCTATTTTCTCAGATTTTTTAAGGTTAGAATAGACCTGATGGTCTTGTAGACAGATCTTCATTGTAACACAACCCATGGAACCTACCTCAGCTTCTTCCTGCTTGGAATGTCCTGATTTCAACGTTTTAGAGCAGTTTTGGATTTGTTTTTTTTAGGGAAACTTTATTAGAAACCGATTAGTAACAAGGAGACTATCGGTGAGTAACTCTGGTAGTTAATTATTCTCCCCTCTGAAAAACAGTGTCTTACTCCTGTCAGCAGGAATCTAACCATGATCAGATCATGAGATTCGTTAAACATTTGTTCACCGAGTGAAGGAGCTCGTCTCTGTGAAAGCTCTGCTGTCTGTGCAACTGTAATGCATTGCCATCAAGTCATTCTCAAGCTTTCCTTTGGACATGTCACAGGAGTTAAGCTCTTGAGTCTCTCAGAAAAAGGCATGCTCTCCTATTTTTAATTGAGTTAATATGTCTTTTCATGTATCGTCTCAATTTTTTTTCAAGACTCTTCATCTGAACACCAAAACCATTGTAGGAGCCATCACTCCATTGCGAAATACAGAGCATACCTTGCTCCTTAATGAACCCTGCTTTGCACAGCCAAAGGCTGTCTTGGTCTCTTTAGACATCAGGCTTGAGTTTGGTGGACTTTCTATCATGGATCTCTTTACTTGTTAAGTCTGCTCCCCTTTGTTGTCCCTTACTTATTCTGTGTCACAGTTAAAGAGCAAACTGGATTCATCTCCCAGATCAGCTGCTGCATCATTGCCATTCACTGATCCCTCACATTCTTTGTCTGAGTTGCCAACTCCATCATCAAGGAACAATTGTCAAAGAGAACGAGAACAGGAAGGGTTGTTAAAGAGAACAAGAACCCAGCTCATGAGATTGGCCAGTTCCCCAAAGACAGTTTTATTTGAGGACCTATCTTTTGGTAAAATAGTGCAGCAGTATCATTTACATCAGCACTTTTGCCTTTACCAATTAAACCTGTACATGCTCCAACATTATGAAATTATTTGAATAAGGTCTGTTTTCATGACAATTTCAATGTAATTTTATTTTTTGCCCTTTAGTTCTTAATAGAGTCCCCAAATAACTGTTCTATTATTTTGTTCAGATCAATGTCAGGCTAACAGACCTATATTTATTCATGTCATCCTAGTTACTCCGTTTAAGTGCTGGCACAACATTATCTTTCCTTCACATCTCCAACTTCTCTAGTGTTCCAAGACTTATTCACAATCAGCAGCAGAGGTTCAGTGAACATCTTTGCCTCTTGGATGCAAATTATTCAGAAACTGCCAATTAAAAATTTCTAAGTTTAGAAATTGTTGTTGTAAAAGAAAGGCATTGTTTTTCTTACATAATATGCAATGTGTTATCTGGCTTTTCCCCAAATACAACTGGGAAATTTTTACTCAACATTTTTATTTCTTTGGGTTTATTATTGGTAGTCTTAGCATGTCCATCTAGAAGAAATGCAGTACCTTTCTGATGATTTCATTTGCAGCTAACATACTTTTAA
>WEIS01070690.1:0-25220 GCA_013389965.1 Todus mexicanus
ATTTTTTTTTCATTATTTTTTTTCTGTTCCCTGTGGGATCTGTGGCCCAGGACAATGCAAGGAGGGAGCCGGGAGGGACCTGGACCTGTTGTCCCATTCAGAGCACATGCTTCCCGCTGCTGCCTTGTGGTTGTGTGTGTGCTGGGAGGGGAAGAAATAGGAGCTTGTGGAATAACTTAGGTTGGAAGGTACCTGTGGAGGTGCCTGAGCTGATGTGCCTCCAGTGAAATATGCTTTCTTAGTTGTTCCTGTAAGCACACAGTAAAATAGGGCAGCCTGAACAGGAGGAGCCCTTTGCAGCCTAGTAGAGTGGGCAGGAGGACAGCGAGTCCCTCTGGGTACTTTGGCATTTTGGTTACACGGTGGTTTTGATTTCAGTACCGTATCATTATTATTTCTGTCTGCTGGCTCTCTAATATTCATCCTCTGCTTGTGCTACTCTGGGCACTGCTGCGTCTCTAGAAAACAGCTACATTTAAAAGGGATTAGAACCAGCGATGAGAAATGGGTTATTAGAATTAGCAAACTGTTAAGGAGGAGTTTGATAGGGAAGTGTGGTGCTTGGCTTTGGGTGGGCGAGAGTGCCTGTGTGAGTCATAAGCCATCCTTAGAGGGAGGTCAGTGGTACTGCAGCTACTTAGCTGGTTGGACTGGGTCCAGATCTCATTAAGGTTTCATTCATGGCTGGTTCTTGAGGAATCTGGATCTCACAGTCGTCTAGGCAAAAATCTCAGTGGAAGATGGCTCTCAAACTAGTGACTGTGGTCTCTGGCACCTGGCTCAAGGTCCTGTGGGCCTTGGAAACTCACCGTGTCCTCAGTGTCTGGTCCTGGCTGAGCAGCAGGGACACAAGCTGTGACAACCCAACCCTCACAAGGCACTTGTGGAAGTTGTCCAACGTGGGGCTTGAGTCCCATCAGTCCCAGCCGGGAGGAGGGTGCTCTGCTGGGCATGTACCGTGTCAGGGATGAGCCTGGCCCCCTCCTGACTCTGGTTTCTCCCCTCTCTCAGGCCTGAGGACAGACGCGGGACGATGTCCGAGGCGCGACACGACAGCACGAGCAGTTTACAGCGGAAGAAGCCACCATGGTTAAAACTGGACATCCCGGTGCAGGTGCCCGTTGCGGTGCCCGAAGAGCCCCAGCCTGTGCAGGTACAGAGGCTGGGGGCAGGAGGGAGGGTCTGCGGAGCCTTGGAGGGGCGCGCAGAGCCCTGCTGTGCTGAGAGCGTGTCTGTGCCCGTGGCCCCTACCAGTCCTGGCTGAGAGAAAGGCAGCGTGTGATGGCAGGTCACGAGGCCACGCGAGAAGGGGCAGAGCTCTTGGGCAGATCTGTGATCAGCAGTTAACTGCCCCTTGGAGGGGATGTGGGAAGGATGAGGGTGGGTCGCTGAGGGGCTCAGCTCACTGGACGTGGCTGTTTGGGTGTGGGGATTGTGAAAAGTGTCCTGGCTGGGAGTTGTGGGAGTGAGGTATTCAAACAAACATTTCCCAAGGGGGCTGGAGGAGTGATGGGCTTCCAGACAAACATGAAGGCCTGGAAGTGCTGGAGCTCATGTTGAAATGAGCAGGGAATGAATCTGACTTACGAATAGCCAAGATAATGACAGGCTCTCGTCAGTAACAGCAGAGAAAGAACAGTTCCTGGCAAGGAAAAGCGGTTACCAGCATGAGGAACATGAGACTCATGTGGGATGAGAAATAAGTAACATTGAAGAGCGGTGAAGTAGAGATGAAGTGATAGGCTAACAGAAACCGTGCAAAGTGTGAGTGTAAAACACCCATGTGTGCACTGGAAATAGGAATAACAACAGGAATTTCTGCTAGAAGGTGGCAAAACCCCTCCTGTACGAGTGGGACAGTTGCTGGCTGCTCATGGACCTTACCGCAGGAGCAGGGGCTGCCTGCTCCAGAGGCACTGCTGGCGGGTTCTTACTGCTCAGCTCCGCAGGTGGGCTGCGGTGCTTATGTGAGAGAAGGGCTGAGCCATCAGAGGGTTGTCCAGCTTCCCTGGAGGGGACTGGAGGAGAAGCTTGTCTTAGGAGGGAACTGGTGTTGCGCTCGGACTAGCAAGGACTGGCCTCTTTGCCGTGCCTTGACCCAGGGGCTAAAAGACACTTCAGTTACTTGACAGCATCTGGCAGATAAATCTTGGTCCCGATCTTCCCTTGGAAGGAAAGTGATTTGGGTTCAGTGTGGAGGGATTAGAAGTGGAATGCAGGGTTTTATCAGTGCGGGTTGGAAGGAATCACTTTTGTAAGGCTTTGCTGGATGTTCTCTTACCTGGAATCTCTAAATTCAGCTGGGCTCCTTCTGGAGAGACGCTCTGTACTTGGGGTGGAAGCTGGCGGAGGCGATGTTCTCTGGAGGTCTGGTGTGCACAGCACAGGCTGTCAGGTGCATAGTGGGCTCCTGTGGCTTATAACCTGAGTATCTGTGCCTTGTTTTCGCAAAGAACAACACAAATATTAAGATGAGTGGAAATTATTAGCTTTCTAGGCTAGAGGAGCTGGAGTAGCCAGTAGTCTTGAAGCAGAGACAGTGTCTGACCAGAGAAACAGTTGATCAGAGCTTCACTTGACAGAAGGACAGTCTTCTCAGCCTGTGTATTACAAATGGGAGATGGTGTCTCTGCCAAGCTGATGAAAAATTCATCCAGAGCAGCCCTGGGGAGGCAGTTGTATGAGCTGAGAACAGCCTGGTGAGTTGTGTCGCATTTGGTAGGTGATGTTCAGCCAAGAAATGCCAACAGCTTTCAGACCTGAGTGTGTCCAGACAAATAGGTCATGAACAAAGCTGATGTAGCTTTCCCAGCTTGCTTAGCCTGCACCAGGCAGCAGCTACAGCACAGACCCACCTGCAGCTCTCACAGGCTCTAAATGCAGATCCAAAGTCACTTATGAAGCACGTCTCACCTGCTGTGCTTCCCTTCACCTTGTGGGCTGGTCCAGGAGCGTGTGGGCTGGGTTCCTTCTGGCTGGAAAAAAGCCAGGAGGATATATTGCAGGAGCTCAGGTACTACACCCCATTTACAACTGGACATCAGTCCTGGGGCCAGGTAAGAGCCTGTCTGAACTGGCACCCACCACCACACACAGGTGCTGTGTCCTTGATGCGGACTGTTCGGTTCTGTTCTGCAGAGCCGTTCCTGGCTAACACGAACACAGTCCTGGTTAGCCTGATTTTGCTGCCCGGCTTGTGGCTGGGATGTTGGGCAGCTGTTGAATTGGTAACGAATCATTTCACAACCTGGCTGGCCTTGTAGAGCATCCCTCTGAGAACACTGACTCCCCTGCCACTTTTTCTCGCAGCCCACGAGGCGCCAGGCGTTTCTGCGAAGCGTGAGCATGCCCGCCGACAACACCCGTGTGCCCTCCCTCCCTAACGAAGTGAGGAGACCAGTGCTACAACGACAGACCTCAATCACCCAGACCATCAAGAGGTGAGATGCCGAGGTCACAGAGCCTGCTTTAGTGGATTCTGCTCTGGATTGCCATCCTTCATTTGTGGATTTATGGTTTTCTGCTTGTCCTGAGTTGCACACTGTCACAGTGGGATTAGGTTGTCATCCATTGCGAGGTTGAAGAAGAGGGTGGGTGGAAATAGGTCTCTGACACACAAGTTCATGCTGTCTAGCCTGACTTTAGTAAGTGAGAAGACAACTCCTGGGAGGAACATTGTGGTGGTCGGGACAATGGATGGTTCTTGCCACTTAGAGACAAATTTTGAGTGTCCCGCTGCCCCAGGGGTCTGGCTGTGTCTGTGTCAGAGGATGCTTCGGGCCCTGCCGTTCAGCTGGGGCTGTGTGGTGTCTGAGAGCATCTGACTGATGGCTGGGGGAGGCAGATCCCATCCTGAGCAGCCCAGGGCTCTCAGCAGGTTGGCTCCTGCCACTGGCTCATTGGCAGGTTCTCGAGATGGTTAATGGGGGGTAATGGAGAGTGGGGAAAGGCTGCTCCGATCCTGTCATCACGCCGGCACAGAGGGTCCCTGCAGCCCAGGGGTCTCTGAGACACGGCCACTCAGCTGGATGCTCCTTCCCTCCCTGTGGCAAAGGTTTATCCCACTTTGTCCAATGGGAGCGGCTCTCCCAGCTGCTCTCGCGAGATGCTTGGCTTGTGTCCCTGGCAGTGTGTCAGGCCTGCCTGGGTCCCAGGAGCATCCCTGGAGCTCCGCAGGTCAGGGGCACTTTCAGCCAGCCAAGCTTCGCCCACTCAGAGGAGCAACTTTCCAGCGATGGGAGAGACTGGCCTCCCACACACTGTTTGCCTTTGCCTCAGACGTTCCCCAGCTGCCTCGGTGGAGAAGCTCTCCCACAGCAGCTCTCTGTGATCCTGCTTCTTGCAAGGTTGGGAGGGCTGAGCCGTGAAGCACTGTCTGCTCTTCTGAGGGCTGTGGGCAGCTTCTGGGCCTGTCTGAGGCTGTCCTTGCACACCTCAGCTGCCTCTTCCCTCCCTTCCCTGCCCTGGTCCTGCTCCTTGCCAGGACAATTAGGCAGGAGCGTGTCAAGCATGAGGGCATATCCTGGAAGGGTGCTGCCAAGGCCCAGATAAGAAACATTGTGCAGGAGGGACATGGTAACCTTCTCCCCGAGAGAGAAGCTTGCGGGTAGGGTGGAGGGGTTGAGGAGCGGCGAACCACTTTGGTGCTGGGGGAAGAAATTTGCCCCTAGTGCTACTGTGCTCTCAGACAGACAAGGCATGTGGAGCTGCAGTGAGCAAGGAAGGAGTGCTGGGCATTGGTGGTGAAGCTCCCACACCCTGAGGGAGATGCCCGCATCCTGCCCAGCACTGGGGTGGTGGGCAGACATGGGGCGCTTGCACCAACAGACCCTGTGACATGTCTTCCTCTTGCCTGCCCAGGCTGGAGTGGAAGTGCTGGAGCTCAGGTTGGTGGCTGTGCCCCTGCCTGCGCTTAATGGTCTGTAGGTATTTTGTACCCTGGGAGGACGTGTGGCCCCACAGGGGGTGGCCCAGAGGTGCACAAATGGTTTTGGAAGTCCTGGGAGTCTCCTGCTCAGAGTGTGTATGTGGGGGGTTCCATCCTGTTCTGCTGTGCTGAGTTGTGTCGCGCCGGCTGTTGTGCAGCCTGTGGAGCGGCCAAGTCTCTTTCTGCTGGAGAGCTCACAGCTTGTGAGTGCCTTCTGCATTTGCTGTCGGTGGGAGGGCAGGTGCAGTGGTGGGCAGGGCTTTCCAAAGGGCAGACCTGCGGGAGATGCACACGTGACGTGACGGTAACACTAAAAGCATGAGAGAAGCGGATTGGAAACAAGGACAGGGAACTGGGAAGTACCAAGGCAAGACCTACAAACCTGTGCCGTGTTTAGCAGAGCTACAGATGCCACGGAGAATTGCAGACTGTGCACCCATAAAGGTGTCCGGGGGATTTGTGAGCCCAGGGCTGCTGACTGTCAGGTTTGCTGCTGAGCACAGCCCCCAGGATGCATAGAACGTGAGACTGTTCTGGCAGCAGGACTCCACACCATCTTGTGCCTGGGGGCTTGGAGGACACGAATTGAGTGTCAGCCTAAGGTCAAGCCTGTGTGGTCCAGAACATGGTGTGGGAGTGATTCGTATGCGGAAGTATAGGCATCTAGCACCACTTCCAGTCTCCTCAGGGGTCTGAGATGTCCATGCAAGGCAGCAGATGTGGCACAGATAGACTTGTGCACCAGGCAAGATTCTGTCAGCGTAAACCAGGATGAGCCCAGGGCACTTGCAGTGGCATCAGACACCTGTATCTAAGCAGATTATGTCTTGGCCTGCCGACACCTCCATGGTTTCACACTCCATTGTCCAGAGCCAGCCGGTGGGAGCTGTAGCTGGGCATCTGGGCAGAAGGCGGTGGGTCACAGAGGTCTGGGGATTGAGGGGGATTGTGGTATCCCTGGTATCTTCAAGAGCAACAAGAGACATACTTCAGATGCACCAAAAAGATTCTGCAGTGTCCTGGGCTCAGAGGTGGTGGTGTGTGGCTTGAGGCTGGTCATTTCTCTTAGGTCATACTCTCAGCTGGAGGCCACTGTCACGTGCAGCGTGACACCGCTGCTGCCGATGGGGCTGTGGAAGAAGTCTGGGAGGTGCTGGATGCAGGTCGCTGCTCCCCTCTGCAGCCCCACAGGCTCCGTCCCTTCAGCTCTCTTTTCTTTGCAGCAGACAGGTACGCTTTCAAAGGAGTCAGACCATGCCCGTTCACGGGCACCGGGTGGGCAGGAGCTCCCTGAGAAAGCGGCAGTCCCTGCCCCGATCGTTTTTCAGGTACTGGTAGCCCTGAGTGTGAAACCCACCCCTGCATGTGTGTGCAAGGGCTGCTGTGAGCTGCACAGGCTCGGGCTGCTGCTGGGCCCACGTTGCCTTCCCAGGGCTGGCCAGGAGGCCTACAACCAGGCGACAGTGAGAAAGTTCGTGTGCGCTTCTAACACAACCAATTGTCACTCCTACTAAATACGTAGGCAGCTGTCAATAAGTAGCATGGACTAACAAGCTGTCCACCCGCCAGCCTCGCTCCTTCCTGCCTTTCCTAACAAGCTGCCACCCTCCTGATGCTCACCGTAGCTGGAATATCTCCCCAGGGCAGCTGTAGCACAGCCTGCCTTGGCTGGCAGCGCTGCAACATGTGGCATATGTGTATGTGGGCGCCAAAGCCCCCGTGGGGCAGAAGAGGAAGCAGCACCGAGCAGATGCCAGTCGTATTGGTCAAGACAGGGCTCAGAAGCTGGTGAATGGACTGGAGCATCCACGCTTTCCCTGGTGACATCATGGCTTCTAATCCAAATGTGACAGTCTTCTTTTTGAGGTGGAGGTCTTCATTTCCTTAGAACCAAGGAGATGAGCCACTCCAGGAACCCAGAGCACGGTGGCACATCGACCACCACGCGAGGCTGGAGCTCAGTAAACTTTGAACTCAGACAGACCCTGTGACTTTGTGTGTGTCAGGGCCTGGACCTAATGCCCAGAAGTCTGTTCCTGTCCTGCCTTCCTCACTGCTGCCCTTGGCCAGGTGCTTCTCTGGCACTGTGTCACGTTTGGTCTTGGATTTTCAGGGCTGGGTAGCTCAGCGCGACAGAAGAGTGAGAGCTGAGCTCGGATGTTGGTTTGTTGCTTGTTACAGTGCTCCAGGGAGTCTGGAGGATGGGATGGGAGTCCTCAGCTGGACACAGGCATTCAGCATTTTCCCAGGGTGCTCTGGGTAAGATAAGCTGTAGTCAGCACTCCTGGGCTATCTTGACTACGATCAGAGAGTAAGACAGCTCCTCAGCCTGGCCCTGGAGCACCGATGGTCTCTGGCAGTTCGGGAGCGGGCCCCACAGTGCAGAAGGGCTGCGGTGTTGTTGGTCCTTCCAGGCTGGCGGGAGCTCTGAGGCTCTGCTGGGGGTGCAGGTGCTGCCTCATGGGCACAAAGGACCCTCAGTCCTTTCCCTTTGAGGAGTGACTCCAAGTACGAGCTTGTCACCCAAGAAACTGTTCAACTATTGGTTATGGCAGACTATGAGAAACCCTCTGAGTTGTAAGACTGTTCAGTGCCTGTGCATCTGCAGGGCCAGAGCATCACCTCTGTGCTGTAGGCTTGGTTTGGGTTTGTCAGGCCAGGAGATGAGCCTGGGCCCTTCTGCTCTGATGAGACGCGGGTCTGTGGGAGCAGAGCAGTGCCCTGAGACATGCACACAGCCCTGTCTCTGAGCTCTGGCCCCTGCTGAGTTCCTGGAGATGTTTGGGTCAGTGAGGCCAGGTGAGATGTAGCAATGGCTCCCGTGACCTCACGCCTGCTGAAGGGTCTGTTCTGGATCACGGGGAGGGCTGAGGGCCATGTGCGGTGGTTTCTGTCTGGAGGTTTTAGCTGTGGGTTTCAAATTCACTTCTTACATGGTAGCGGGACACCTTCACCTGTTGGTTGATGGTATTTTTGCTCGATGGGATGCAAAATGCAGGACTTGTTTCCTGTCTCCAGTGGCCTTGGTTTCCCTGTGTGCCCTAATTCTAGCTTTAACCCAGCCTTTGCTCCAGTGGATGTTTTAATGATCCCTTTATGATCTGTGAGGTCTTGCTTCTCAGCAGCTGGAAGCCCAGCCCCTGAGCAGGGGGCTGAGGCCAGGGATTTGGATTTGGCTTGGAAAGACTTCCAGGTTTTGACACCTGGGCCAGACAACTGCAGGCTGGCAGAGCTTGTCATCTTCAGAGGAATGATTAACCACGGTGGGAAAGGCTTGGCAGGGCTGCAGTGAGCTTTGTTGGTTTGAGGTACCAGCTGTCCTGTAGGATTTGGAGCAGGTTGTTAGTCTGACTTACCCCAATCCCTCTTTGCTTTCTTTGGGATTTTGCTTCTGATCTGCTGCTCTTCTGTGACAGCAGCTCCTTGGCAGAAACCCAGCTCGTGGCTGCAGCCTTGTGCTCCTACTTGTGCAACCAGCCGCTTGGAACTGCGTGTCTGCCCCAGCAGAAATCAGACAGGGACCCCAGCAAACATTTGCCATTCCTGTTACCTTTGAGGAGGATAAAAATCCTGAGATGGAGGAGTTGGGGATATCCCAGGAGTGTGTGGGGAGGCTGGGAGAGAACAGGGAATGCTGGTGGCTCTTGGGAGACGCTGTAGAGCTTTGAAACAGCGCAGTCCCACATTGGGGACCTAGGGCTGGCCTGAACACGGTAAGTGTTTTGGAGAGATGGTTTAGAAACAAACAAACAAAAGAAACCATTTCACCAAGCTCTGAATTTCTGTTCCATCCCTTTCTTTTTCGAAACCAAAACGTTTTTCTAAAAACTCAGAACCAACTGTCCCTTCCACACAGAGAATCTCTCCTGTTATTTTTCTTCTGTCTTAAAAGACAGAATGCTGTCGATGGTTGAACGTTTCTGGCCAGCATCTGCTAGGTTGCTAACACCAGCTGAGGACAGGCTGCGAGATGCTCGTGGGGAAGAGTCCTGCCTGTCTTTGAACTGGGGTGGGCTGGAAGTGACCACCAGGGCTTTGTCTTTTCATGTCCCAGCAAATGTAACGCTTCTTTGCTCTCGTATGCTGGCATCTTTCAGAGGCACCGCAGACTGGTTTGGGGTGAGCAAAGACAGCGACGCTACTCAGAAATGGCAGAGAAAGAGCCTCCGCCACTGCAGCCTGCGCTACGGGAAGCTGAAACCTCAGGTCATCCGGGAAATGGACTTGCCCAGTCAGGACAATATCTCTCTAACAAGCACAGAGACTCCTCCTCCGCTCTATGTGGGGCCCTGCCAGCTGGGCATGCAGAAGGTGAGTAACGTGGGACGGAATCGAGGCTGTCGTGAGTTCCCTGCACAGTGTCTTTACCACTTTGGCAGCCGTGACCTATCTGTGGGCCTAGTTGTGCCTGAACATGTCTGGGCTCTGTGCTCAGACGCTTCAAGTCTCAGATACAGTTTGGGAGGCTCCCTCTTCCAGCGGCCTCTCTCTGCTCTTGCTGGCTGCGATCCCTGAGCTGTCTCAGCGATAGGCTCAGGGCTGCGTTTGTCCTCTTGTGGCTGTGGTGGCGATTAGATGCGTGCAGCACAGCAGAGAGCTCTCAGCTCAGGGTTTTTGCTGCCATTTTCAAAGGACAAAATTCTGTTGTGCACAGAGTGGCCAGGATCCTGGCCCCAGATACCAGCGACAGGCCTGGTGTCCCTCGGGACACTTGCGTGGTGGATCTTTGTCCCAGGCAGAACGCAGGCAGTAGCAGAGCTATTGTCCACACAGAGACCTGCTTATGGGTTAGCACTTCAAAAAGTGTTTCTTGCATCAGCAGAGCTACAGCTCTGCTTGTGGGTCCTCGGAGATGATTTGGAGTGCCCGCAAAGGGCATCTGGTAGCCCCCTGCTTCACTGCCTTCAAGAGTGACCCCAGGGGACAAGACTCAGTCAAACATTTCCAGTTACCAACACTTCAGAACTAACCCACAATACCCCAGCTCCTCTCCCCTTTGCTCCCAATAGTAACTGACGTGGTTGTGGAGTCTCTGTTTCTGGAGACTTCCAAACCCTGCCTGGATGTGTCCCTGGGTTGGACTAGATGATCTGCTGAGGTCCCTTCCAACCCCTGCCATTCTGTGATTGCTGTGCCTTAGTGAGCACCGCTGCAGCAGGCTAGTCTGGGACCTGAAGCCTGATGGCATCACTCAAGGAGAGGAGAATATTGTACATCATTCAATAAAGTTTCACCTCGTTGTGTTCTTTCCTGTTTTTTGACTCGCTGAAGTGTCTCTGGCAGTTAGTCTCAGGAGGCTCAGAAATACTGTTGGGCTTGATGTAGGCTACATTAAATCAGAACATGGTATCAGGAGGTGTAAGCCCATAAAGCTCCTTGGTGAGTGTGCAGTGTAGGTTAAAAAAAGCTCGTAAAAGGTTAGGATAAAGCCTAGGAGTCTTACAGAAACCACAGCTGTGATGATGGAAGGATGGACGCAAGGTTTGTAGCTGAAGGCAATATTTTCATTAGGTTGTTTCGTTTGTTTGGAAGAAGTGAGGGCTTTGGCCTGACGAGTCCCGGAGAAGAGCTTGCAGCTCCTGGAAGCTCGCCTGCGTTTTCCAGCTGCTACAACTTATTAGTGGAAGCAGATGTAAATATACAGTTAAGCTTCAACAGGATACTGTTGAAGTCCTGGGCTGTCAGTATCAGAAAGTAAACTAGCTGGAGAAGGATCTCGGCTGTTTCCAGGGGTTGCTCAAACTGCTGTTCAGACAGCTCTTTCTCTGACTGCGGAGCTCACCGACACGGGAGATAAATGAAACCAAGAGCTTAGGGAGGGCCGAAGTTGGTGTGGAGAGTCCTGTGAAGATCAGGAACATTCTAGGTGAAAATAGTCAATACCAACAAAAGAAAAACATCAAAAAAAAAGGGGGATAGGCTGAGAGGTTTGAGGACTTAGGTTTGAGGCTTACAATTAGGGCTTAGCTTGCAAAGGTTATTCCATGTCTCCTGACTGTAGAATTGCCTGTTGGTCTGTCCAGCCTGGTTCTCGGGCGGCCCCAGGAGCCAGGCCACCATCATCATCTCAAGATGTTTGCTTGGAGGGAGGAGGGCTTGGTAGGGAAGGGTTTGGGGGTGTCTGGGCTGATGGGCTGCTTCTCTTGGCAGATCATAGACCCCTTGGCCCGCGGGCGAGCGTTCCGTGTGGCTGACGACAACGACGGCTGCAGCATCCCCCACACACCGATCACGCCAGGCGCCACGTCGCTCTGCTCCTTCACCAGCTCGCGCTCAGGCTTCAATCGCCTCCCGCGGCGGCGGAAACGGGAATCTGTGGCCAAAATGAGTTTCCGAGCAGCTGCGGCTTTGGTGAAGGTACTGTCTGGGAGGGCAGGGACCAGCTGTGTGGCAGGATGGGGCTCTGTCCTGAGACAGGAGTGAGAGCGAAGGAGCTGCTGAGCAGAGAGGATGGAGGGGGAAAAAACCCAAGCCATCTCCTGTCCTGTTTCAGTCCTGTGTCTAGGAGGCAGGCTCTGCAGGAAGCAGGGATGGTGGCTGGAGTTTGGTGCAGGTCTTGCTTTGCCTTTATCATCCTGGGGGCTTTGATTCCCGCAGCCAGCAGCCTCAGAGCATTCCAGCAGGCCCAGTTCAGCCTGCTGCTGGGCAGTCCATCTGCACCTGCTCAGCAGTCATGGAAGAGCAGAAAGTACCTGAGGCTCTTACTATGCAAGTCCCTTTATCCTGCCACATGTCTCCTTTCCTGGGCCCAGTGGCCTTTTTGCTGTGTCCAGTGCCACCCATCGCTGTGGTCTGGGCAGAGACATTGTGCAATATGGGACAGAGGAGCATGTCGCAAGCCTCACCCGCAGGGGAGATTGGCCACTGCGGATGGAGCAGTGTGGTAACACCTGCGAGTCCCACCAGGAAGGTGTCACAGCAGCAGGTCTGCTGGGCTCCACACAGAAGCGTGAACCAGCTCAGCCCTTGGGCTCCGTGCGCGCCGGCTGGGCTGGCCCTGCGTGTGCCTGGGGTTCAGGTTTCTGGCGGTGACTGGATGCCACTTCCTCTGGCTCCAGGGGCGCTCGGTGAAGGACAGCACCCTGAGGAGAGCTCAGCGGCGCAGCTTTACCCCAGCAAGTTTCCTGGAGGAGGACACGGTGGATTTTCCAGATGAGCTCGACACGTCTTTCTTCGCTCGGGTGAGTGGTCCCGGCCCCAGAGGCAGGGCCAGGCTCCAGGTCTGGCAGGACTGTGTTGCTGAGAGCAGCACCGCTCTGGTGCCTCAGCTGTGATGCTGATGGGCCTTGCGTTTCTCTGCCCAGGAAGGAGTCCTTCATGAGGAGCTCTCCACTTACCCCGACGAAGTGTTCGAGTCGCCATCGGAAGCTGCAATCAAAGATGCTGAGGTGAAACCTCCGGATCAGACAGATCTCACAGGAGGCGCCTTGGACAAAAACGAGCTGGAAAGAAGCCACCTGCTACTGTGAGTATCTTCCTGGAAGCTGCCAAAGCCTGACGTGGGGTGGCCAACCCATTCAGAGTGGGACCTCCTGCATGGAGGAAGGCAGGATCCGCATGCTGCAGGTGCTCGGTGCAGAGCTTGAAGAGCAGTGCAGTCAGTGATAGGTTTTCTTTAAACCCAGCTTAAGACCTCCTGCCCCATGTGTGTGAAAGGTGACTCTGAGGCCACCTTTGCAGTCTCGCCAGCAACTTTCAGCCTCACGTGATGTGTTTCCAAGGCTGTGTCATGCCTTGAGGAAACAAAAGACACTTTAAATCAGCTGTGAGGACGCTGGGGGCCCAGCCTTCAGCTATGGAGAACGTAGCAGGGATGAGAAGGCTGTTGCCATTGCCACAGTCACCAGGAGCTGTTGTCTTGCTCCAAGGAGTGATGTGAAGCATTGCTGAGTGTCGAGCTGGGCTGCATTCCTCACTCGAAATGAGAGAAAGGTGTGGCACCCCTGCCGAGAGCCCTACAAATATGTGGGTGGTACTATACTGTATGCCTAGATTTTTTCCACCTGAGTAACTGGTACTGAGTAACTGCTCCGTGTCATTTCCCAGTCAGCCCCAGCTTCGCTGGCAGCTCAGCCCAGCCCAGCGCTGCGCTGGGTGTGAACACGGGGCAGACAGGGAGGTCCTTGTTGTGGTTCTGCTGCTCGCGGCCCACCTTGCTGTGCCGGCGCTTTCCACTCAAGTGTTTCCAAGAACTTGACTCAGTCTTTACATGAATGGAAGCAGCAAAAGGTGGGAGTTTGCTGTCACTCCTCTGAGATGGTCTCAGTCTTCTTGGCTTCGTTTGGATCTCCTTAAATAGTGTGGGGTTGGTTTTTTTTAATTGAGGAAAACCCATTTCTTTCACGCTTCAGAGAACTTATCAGAATCCTAGCCGGGTGTCGTTTTAGGTGGCCAGGTGTTTATTTTGGCACAGGCTGGCAGCCCAGCACCGGAAATATTGGCAAACAGCACGTCTGTAACACAGAAACCACTTGGAACTCTTGGGACAAGAGCAGGCTGTAGTGGGAGCTGCACTTTTGTTGGAGAGGGACTTCCCAAGGGGAAATCGGGACTTAGAGCTTTATAAAAATGCATCACCTGCAAGGTGCAGTATTAACAACAGCCGGGCTCCCAGCAGTGCTCTTGGCTAAAGAGCTTCAGATTCTCCCTCATCCCGTTGCTCGTCTGGACTTCAGAGCTGTCCTGATCTCTCCAAGATGGGATCTTTCAGAAAAGTTTGCCAGCTGGTTTCTCTGCCCCCTCCTGCCAACCATCATCTCTGTGCGTAGGGGTCATTTGGGAAGTCAGAGGATTATTTTGGTCAGGGTCTGAACACTGCTTGTTCTTCTTGTTCTCCTGAAAAACTTGCACGTCGGTGCAAGCAAAGGGAGGAACAGGAGACAGATCGTGCGAGGAAACTGGCGCTGCTTGCGGCGCGTGACAGTGGCACTTTCCGTGGTCTGGGAAGCTGCTTGGATTCCTGCTCTTCTGCTCTGTCCCGTTTGGTGGCCGTGGGGGAGGGACCTGCCAGTCCAGTTGGTGTGAAGTGCTTTAAGGGTGGGGAATTCCACTGCTGGGCTAAATTGCACTTCATCCCTCGGCAGAGAGTGGCGGAAGAGGATTGAAGCGGAGGTGGAAATAGAGGTGCACGATTCTGCAGCCCCTCCATTTTAGCCTGTTGTTGAAGCATTTCTTTCAAGCCTGGAGAGCTCCTGGTCGCTGAGGCTTAGCCTGGCACAGCTGCCTCGTGCCGCCTTCTGCGTGCAGCTCTGTGCTCTCGTCAGCTGGTGCTGTGGAGCCCTTCAAAATCCAGCTCCTTCTTTAGGGCACCCTGCCGGCTGCTGCTGCACCCAGCTGTGGTGGGACAGACACAACGATCTGCTGCCGGCGAACACAGGGAAGGGCTGGTCCTCCTTGCTGTGCCATGCAGAAGGAAACCATTCACAGAACCCCAGCAGGGTGGGGTTGGCAGGGCCCTCTGGAGCTGCTCTGGTGCCACCCCCCTGCCCCAGCAGGGTCACCCCGAGCAGGGGGCCCAGCATCGCAGTGTCCAGGCGCGCTTGGAATCTCTGCACACAAGGAGACTCCACAACCTCTCTGGGCAGCCTGGGCCAGGCTCCAACACCCTCCCCCCAAACAAGTTGCTCCTCCTGCTCAGCTGCAACCTCCTGGCTTCCAGTTGGTGCCCGCTGCCCCTTGGCCTGGCGCTGGGCACCCCTGAGCAGAGTCTGGCCCCAGCCTCTTGCCCCCCGCGGGCCCTTGAGCTCTTGCTCAGCATTGCTCAGCTCCCCTCTCAGGCTGCTCTTCTCCAGCTCCACAGCCCCAGGGCTCTCAGCCTGGCCTGCCCACACAGATGCTCCAGGTCCTGCGGCATCTTCAGAGCCTCCGCTGGACTCTCTCCAGTAGCTCCTTGTCTCTCTTGAACTGGGGAGCTCAGCACTGGACCCAGCACTCCAGAGGTGGCCTCACTAGGGCAGAGTAGGGGTGAAGAGAACCTCCCTTGACCTGCTGGCCCCACTCTTAAACCGTTGCTGTCCTACCATTTATTTCAGCCCACTGGAGCGGGGCTGGAGGAAGCAGAAGGATGGGGGCCTGGCACAGCCCAAGGTCCGCTTGCGGCAGGAGGTGGTGAGCGTCAGCCCGCAGAAGCGTGGCCAGCGCATCGCCGTCCCTGTCAGGAAGCTCTTTGCCAAGGAGAAGAGGCCGTACGGCCTGGGCATGGTGGGGAAGCTGACGAACCGAACGTATCGCAAGCGCATCGACAGCTACGTCAAGCGGCAGATTGAGGACATGGATGATCACAGGTGAGAGCTGCACTTGTAGAAGGGGCCCCAACAAAACTAGCAAGTGAATGATGCTGTTGCCTCTTGATGACTCAGCTCTCTGCCTTGGGGTGCTTGGGTGAAACCTGCTGCTCAGACGCTGTGGTCTGTACCCCTGGAATACAGCACAAAGGGCAGCAGCGTGTTGGCATCACCGTGCCTTGGGAGCTCACCCTGCTCCTCACGGCTTTGGGTGTCTGTTCCACTGCTGCCTGGGGGGACTGTAGGTGAGCAGGAAGGCTCAGCTGGCCCTGCCTCTGATTGTTCCCCTCAAGTCGTGATTTCAGACACATTTCGGGACGCTTTGGCCTCAGGCTGATGTGTTCTCAGGGATGTTTTCTCAGGAAAGGCGGGGGGCGGTTGCACAGGGTAATGGGGGAGTCCAAGCAAACAGGGTCTGTCTCCCAGCAGGACCTTGGGTCATCTCATCCCCAGCTGGGCCTGGCCCTCCACCCCACGCCGTGCCAAGGTCCCTGGGGAAAACCAGCGGCTTTTCTGCTGCGTTCTGTGAGTAGATGTCGTATGCCTGGGATTCAGCCTCAGATCTTTATCCCTTTCCCTCCATCCAGGCCTTTCTTCACTTACTGGGTCACCTTTGTGCATTCGCTCATCACCATCCTGGCCGTGTGCATCTACGGCATCGCCCCCGTGGGCTTCTCACAGCACGAAACTGTTGATTCAGTAAGTGACTCCCCCTGAGCTGTCTGGAGCGTGACTGTGCCCCAGCCATCACCGGCTGCCTCTTGTGTCCTCCTCTTTTGCTGCTTGCCTGAGGGCCTTGATGTCTGGACACTGGGTGTGCAGCCCTGGGGTCTGCCTGCAGCATTTCCATGAGCCCCACGTGCCCTTCGCTTCCTCCTGCAGCCACGTTGCTCTTGACATCAAATTCTGTGCGGCCCAAAGGCTGGCGGGCTCTTTGCAGGCTCAGGTTGTGTTTGTGCTGGGAGCCCTTTCAAACAACTTGTTCCCCTCCTGGTGGAGACCAGCAGAATGTTCATGGCAGGGAAGTATTTAAAACCTGAGTTCAGTTTTTGCAACAGTTGCAGGATTTTGAGTCTGCCAGGAGCAAAACTGACCTGTCTGCCTTTGAGAGCTGCTCTTGAGGCTGTCTGTAGCCTTCCCAGGTGTTGTTAAAGGTGGCTGGGGTACATATCGCCACAGCCATATCCCCGCCCCGTGCCGGAGGTGCCCTGGGGAGCATCTCGCCCACGTGTCTCGCAGCTTCCAGAGCTCTGCCCCCAGCGCCTGGGCCCGCGCTGCCGGCTGGTGCTGCTCGTGCTCCTGAGCTCTCTGAAGCTTTTTGCAGGCGCTCAAACCACGCTCAGGTCTCCAGGCCCTTCAGAGTTGAAGTAGCCAGAGCGAGAAATGGAATTTAAATGAAATCTTAAGATGAAGGTGCCTGTCCATTCGAAGGGGTTTACCTGTGATCCTGCTAAGGGCTGGTTTGAGAGAATCGTGTCCTCAGTCAGTGGCTGTGGGGAAGTCTGTCCATCCTGGGTGCTGTTTTCACCAGCCCTCACTGCTTGCCCTGCTGATCCTGTGCACAGGAGCTCACAGGGCTCTCGCTTTCTCTCCCTGCAGGTCTTGCGGAACAGAGGGGTTTATGAAAACGTCAAATACGTTCAGCAAGAAAACTTCTGGATCGGCCCCAGCTCAGTGAGTGCATTGGCTGGGACTGGGCTGGGGAGGGCCTGTGTGCTGCAGCCACCCCACCCCAGGGACCGGGGCCCTCCGCTGCTTGGAGCTGGGTGCTGGCTGCTGCCGTGGGCTGGGCTCCCCGGCGCTGGCAGGGCGCAGCGGTGCTCCCAGCACCAGCCACCCTGCAGAAGGGGCTGCCTGGAGGCTGGGAGGGACCTTGGCACTCCTGTTTGCACCCTGTTCCTATGAATCCAGGCGTGGGGCTAGAGAAAATGCAGGAGTTGTGTGGTGTGTGGCAGCTTTCCTGATGCTCTTCCCCCTGGGAAAGGCTGTTGTCCTGAAGTTTCCTTTCCTGGCCACAGCACTGGCCTTTCTGGGGCCACAGGCAAGGAAATCCCTGAGCCTTTGTTCTGGGCTTGCCTTCGTCAAAGCAGATACTGAGAGGACGCCTGGTGTGCGTTGGGCTTCCTCCTGCAGGACTTGTCTCTTGTCCCTCAAGTCCTGTCAGGGGTACCCCCACGGTTCCCTCAGCCTGCTCTGCCGCTGGCTGACAGCGCGCGCCCCTTGGCTGAGCTGAGTGTTTCCCTCTCTGCCAGGAGGCCCTGATCCACCTCGGCGCCAAGTTCTCGCCGTGCATGAGGCAGGACCAACAAGTGCACAGCTTCATCAGCGCCAAGAGGGAGAAGGAGAAGCACTCGGCTTGCTGTGTGCGCAACGACAAGTCGGGCTGCGTGCAGACCTCGGAGGAGGAGTGCTCGGTGAGCGCCGTGGCCCCTTTAGTGCTGTCCCCGCAGGCTCGGGGACACTTCTCTTGGTGCTTCTCCCGCTCTGGGCTTCACAGTGACACCCTCCCTCTCTCCTGCAGTCCACGCTGGCCGTGTGGGTGAAGTGGCCCCATCACCCCAGCACCCCGATGCTGGCAGGAAGCAAGAGGCAGTTTGGGTCTGTTTGTCATCAGGACCCCAGGTAGGTCCTGCCCAGCCCAGCTGCCCTGCTGGGGACACAGGGCTGCGGGGACAGCGGGGACAGAGAGGCACGGAGCCCCAGGCCCGCTGGACGGGCCCGCAGCTGCTCTGCATACCAAGGGGTGTGGGGACGGTGATGGCCCTGCCTGCCCCGATGCTGCAGGGGAGGCTGAGGCCGAGTGTGCCGCCTTTCTGCTTGCCCCTAGTCTCCACTGTTGTTGGCTGCCCACCTGCAGGGGCCTCTTGTGAGCTGCGGGTGTTCATCCCTCCCCTGCTCCCCGCACAGGCTCCCTTCTTGGGGCACAGCAGTCGCCGCGCTCTGTCCTGTAGCCCATGTGGAACATCAGCGGCCCCTTGCCGGGGGCAGAGGGCAGCTGTGGGAGCGCAGCGCGGGGCAGGGACAGCTTGGTGGCTCCCTGGGGGATCCTGCCCGGTGTTACGGAAAGTTGTTTCTCAGGCTGGTGTCCGCTTTGTGTTGCTGCAGGGTGTGTGAGCAGCCAGCCTCGATGGAGCCGCACGAGTGGCCAGATGACATCACCAAATGGCCGGTGAGCATCGCTGGTGGCACAGAGCCTGCACGGGCAGCTGGAATGGGGTGTTTGTGTCCCAGTGTGCGCAGCCACAGCTGTGCTGGTGGAACGGGGGGCTCTGGTGCAGCCTCCTGCTTGCTGTCACAAACACCAGCTCAGGGCAGCCCTGGCTTTGTCCAGGCTCAAAGGCCTCTGACAACTGAAGTTCCCCTGCGCTCACTAAAGCCCTGGGCCCTGCCAGGGTAACAGGGTGATGGAGACCGGCTCAGTCTCGGGGCTGTTCTCAGCCCTCGGCAGAGAGGAGGTGCCGGCTGAGGGCGTCAGGCCCCATCCTGCTGTCAGAGGGGACCTCGGGAGGCCCATGGCCGTGGGACTGGCTTCTTCCTGAGCGCCTGTTTGGACTTGATGCAGGCAGCAAGAGCAGCCAGGGCTGTCTGACTGCAGCCTGTTGTCGTTCTGCAGATCTGCACCAAAAACAGCGCTGGGAACTACACCAACCACCTGCACATGGACTGTGTGATCACAGGCCGGCCCTGCTGCATCGGGACCAAAGGAAGGTAACGAGCTCATGGGTGTGGAGAGGGACTGGGTGAGACACAGGGGACCCTCTTAAGGTTGTAGACACAGCTCTCCTTGTCCTTCCCATGCACAGCCCAGAGCCCTGCTGGGAAGGGGAGGCGGGCAGGGAGCTCTCACAGGTCTTTGAGATGGAGCAGGACTCAGGGATGAGGTGGCGATAACAGCCAGCCTGAGTCTTTGATGCAGCAGAGTGTCTTGTTCAACTGGTCCTGCAGTTCTGAGGGACTCAGATCCCAAGGGTTAAATCTTTCTGCTGGAGAGTTCTGTGCTTCTCGCTGGGAATGGCCAGCTCGGTCCTGGCAGGCTACACTGGCCCTGGCCTGCAGGCCCTGCGCGCTCGAGCAGTTTGAGTGCTCTGGGCTTACCAAGGAGGACGATGCTGTTCTTCTCCATGTTGCTCCTCAGCTTGAGGTATTTCTTGGTGCTTGGACCTGGCTTTCCCTGGCTGGTCCATTCTACCTTCCTCATGTGATTTGTTCCTCCATTTGTTCACTTGTGTCTCCTCCAGGTGTGAAATAACCTCCCGGGAGTATTGTGAATTCATGCGGGGCTACTTCCACGAGGAGGCTACACTCTGCTCTCAGGTAGGTGCAGAGCTGGGGGGTTGTGTGGCCGCCCTCCTCCCCCCTGTTCCCCTCAGCAGCTTGGCAAGATCTAGAGGTGCCCTTGCTGCAGTGGCCTGGCCCACCCTGCCCGTCTAGACCGTGGGGGCAGAGCTGGCTGCATCTGTCCCTCTTTGGAGACCAGTTCAGGACGGGCTGGCAGCTGTGACAGCCCAACAAGGGGTCACTGCGGAGGCAGTGGGAGAACGAGGCTTCTGCTGCCCCCGCGAGCTGATGGGGATGTCTCAGCTGTGCCCGTGTTGGAGTGAAGAATGAGGGCACAAAGCTGCTGCAGGGAGCGGCTGGGGTCACGTGTGACTTGGTGTTGGAGACAAGGGTTGGGGCGTGAATACAGCGCAGCAGGGGGAGCAGAGCCCCTCGTTCAGAGCTACCCGCAGCCTCTGCCCTGGCGCGGTGCCGGCTGCGCACCTCACGGCTCCGCTTCTGCCCTAGGTGCACTGCATGGATGATGTCTGTGGGCTCCTCCCTTTCCTAAACCCAGAAGTCCCTGACCAGTTCTACCGCCTCTGGCTCTCGCTTTTCCTCCATGCTGGGTAAGCATCGGTGCGAAGCTGCCGCGGTCTGGGTGGGGGTCTGGGTGTGTCCTGGCAGCCCCTTCCCTGGGGCACGGGGGGGTGCGGAGCTGCTGGCCCTGCTGGGGGTTGCAGTGCTGCCTTTGTTGGGAGCAATACTGGAGGTGTGGGCAAGGCCAGACCAGCAGCTCTCGGCAAGACCCAGCACAGGGGTGACTGCAGCGGCTGCTGCTTCAGCTCCTCTCCTCTCAACTCGGCAGGATCCTGCACTGTCTGGTTTCAATCTGTTTCCAAATGACGATCCTGCGGGACCTAGAGAAGCTGGCTGGGTGGCATCGCATCTCTATCATCTACCTGCTCAGTGGCATCACTGGGAACCTCGCCAGCGCAATATTTCTACCCTACAGAGCAGAGGTGGGTCTCGTGCAGACGAGGGTCCTGGTGTCCTGCCCTACCCAGAGACCTTCTGTCTGTGCCTGTGCCTCTGGCAGCAGCAGAGACCACAGAGCTGGTTCACCTGTGAAGCACGTGCCTTGGGCAGATTTGTAGCTAGACGATGGGTGGCCCCACACCCCCTGGGTGCTGAGCAGCAGCCCCGTGCCCGGGGCTTTGCAGGCGCCTGGCCCGGCCTGGCTGCAGTGCGAAGGGGGTTTGCTCGGCCACGGGCTAAGAGAGCCCCTGGTGGGCCGGGACGTGAGAGCTGTAGCTGGTGCTGCACACTCCAGTGTAAGCGGCAGGCAGAATCGGGGCAAGGAGCAGAGCTCACCTTGCCCACAGACTGCAGCGTGTCCCTGTGCACATGCCACAGCTGGAGGACTCTGATGTCTGTCCAGCTTCACTTCATGACTGTGTGGCAGGACCTGGAGGACTGTCTTCCAGGCTCTTCATTAGGGAGAGGTGCCTGGTGGGCGGCGGGATCCAGGAGCTCCTCTCCTCTAGGGACTTGAGCCAGACCTGCCCTCCTTAACTGGAAAGTCGGTTCTGGTGATTGCTGGCCCCACACCTGCCTTGATCCTAACCCAGCTGGGCCCCTTTACTCCTTGAACCCCGGTAGAAAGATGAAGTTGCCAGCACCTCCTTCCCAAGAAACACCGACCAAGGAGCTGAGTGACGAGTACCGTAGTGCCCGGCGCTGGCTGCGGGAGCCGGGCAGGTGGCAAGTGCCTGATGTTACCTGTGATGCTCTTCTTCTGCAGGTTGGCCCTGCAGGATCCCAGTTTGGGATCCTGGCCTGTCTCTTTGTGGAGCTCTTCCAGAGTTGGCAAATCCTGGCACGCCCATGGAGGGCGTTCTTCAAGCTGCTGGCTGTGGTGCTCTTTCTTTTTGCCTTTGGCCTGCTGCCTTGGATTGATAATTTTGCTCACATTTCAGGATTTATCAGCGGCTTCTTCCTCTCCTTTGCCTTCCTGCCCTACATTAGCTTTGGGAAGTTTGATCTGTATAGGAAGCGATGCCAAATTATAGTTTTCCAGCTGATCTTCATTGCACTCTTCTCAGGACTTGTGATTCTGTTCTATTTCTACCCCATCAAGTGCGAGTGGTGCGAGTTCCTCACGTGTATACCCTTCACAGACAAATTCTGCGAGAAATACGACCTGGACGCGCAGCTCCACTGAAGGCAAAGACTGGCCTCTCGAGCGGGCCCTGGAGATGGACGGTCTTTGCGTTTGCTGTGCTCGTTCCGGGGGCACAACGCCTCTAATCGGATGACACTTCTAACCCTGCCCCTGGTTAATTTAAACTGTCTCCTCAGCACTTGGCAGGCACGTTTTGCCTTATCTCAGAAGACTCTGAAAACGGAACGTTTTTGTGCCTTGTTCAATTGTATTGAACCTTTTCTGCTGCCGTTATTTTTATTACACTAGTTTCAATACTACATTTTTAACCGGAGTTGTTTACTACTGCTAAGGTGGTGATTAAACAGTAAGGTAGCGTTTTAGCTACTGTTAATTGTCCTGCACAGTCTATGGCTGCGTTTGTTACTTGATCTTACCTCTGCTGGAGGGTAGAATCAATCCTTTTCTAGAACCCAACCCAGTCAGATGTGCATTTGCAGCTGGAAATAAGGGTGGCGGAAGCCTCAGAAAACAAAAGGGGTCTCTTTAATCCCCGAAAGTGGGTTCTGCAGACAGCTCAGAGGCAGACATTGCAAAGAGCAACTGCAAAAAACACGTGCGGATGCCCGTTCAGCTGCGGCCCCCTTCTCCTTGAAGCGTTACAACCTTTTCCTCCAGGAAAGGGCCGAGTCGCCAGTCTGGCCGTGGCAGGGCTGGATTCTCTGGTCTCTCTCTGTTAAAGAAAGAAAATATTTTGCGGTGACAGTCATTACTGTGCCGGGCTCTCTCATCACCACCATCTCGCCGTGGCGGGCCAGGGGATCAGCCCCTGCCATGGGTGGCTGCTGGGCAAGCGGGGCAGCCGGCTCCTGTTCTGGCCACGTCTCATCACCCTGGATGGTGCAGGGGTGGCAGCGTCAAAAAAAGAAGGGAGTTCCTGTGATCACAAAGCAACAGTTTCTAACCCAGGCAGCTGGAGCTGCGAAACAAAACCCCCAGCGGCTGGAAAAGCCGCTGTGCCCCCTGCTCGGCAGACACTGTGAGGGTGTCCTCAGCGGCGGAGGGGAAGCAGATACCATTTTAAACTTACTAAGCTTGAGAGTCTTGGCTCCATCTTGTGTTTGTGTGCACAACTTGCTAAAAATAGCGGCCCCATACCAGAATTATGGCCACATACGGTACAAGCGGGTAAATACACACGCTGCTAGTGCTTCCTGCACTGGAAGTGTTCCCAGTGCAACAGCTGCTCAAAAATGACCAAAAATCATGACCAGAAGTTGTTCAGGGCTGCGTTCTGTCCTCTGACAACATGAATCGGTTGAACTCCAAAAAAACCCCTCAAAAAAGAAAAAGATAAACTGGGAGTCAAAAACTCCAGGATGTGTCGGCCAAGGCCCCTTTTCCTGACCCTTTAGAGCTTGCAGGAACTGAGAGAAGAGGCTCAAACACAGCCCCTGTGAACACCAGGAACACGCTGCCTTTGGTTATGTGCCCCCCGGGACCTTCCTGTCGCGAGAGTGCTGGGAGCAGGGGGGCAGAACACTGAGCCACAGGAGCACCCAAACAACCTGGGTGGTGGCAGCTGCCTGTAGCACAGAGCCCTCTCCTCCCAGGGCTAAGGCAGCCCCCAGCCCCCAGCCCGACAGCGATTTCCAGAGGCCTCAGGAAAGCGAGGTCCTAGAGACACTGGCCAGCAAACAGGAACTCTGCGTTCAGGGAGTCTCGAGATCCTGTGGCACGTTCAGAGTCTGCCTGTGAGGCACGAGCGCCACAAACAGGACGGACAGAGGCCACAGCCTAACGCAGATGCGGGCGGCCAGAAACGCTGCTAGGCAGTGGGGAGCGGCTCCCAGCGGCTCTGAGGCTCTACAGCCCAGGGAGGAGCAAGAGGAAGAATTGGTCGCTCGTTATGGATATTCAGGGCTTACCCGACAGGTCACTTTCGAAGCTTCTTTATGAAGCTGACCTCGTCCCGGTTTCTGATGCCGTACCTGAACAGAGAGTTACGCCGTTACGCACCCGTTTCCCAGGAACCACTACCTTTGAAATCCTATCGCCGCCTCTCTCCCCGAGGCGATGGACTCCTACGATCACGAGCTGGGATCTAATGCAGGACACGTTAAAATTCTCACTTGTGCGTGTAGAAGAAGCTGCCCACACTGACGGATCTGACCATCAGCCTTTCTAACTGCAGCATCTATCACCCGTGGCTCAGTCTTTGGAGGACAGCTGTGATGAGAGCTGTCTCGCCAAGTATTTACTGCCACAGACAAGCTTTCCTTGCCGGTCTGCCTGCAGGCTGGTGCACGCGGTACCGCCGCGCACAGCAGCCGGGGTGCTCAGAGGCACCTCTGGCCTCTTTGCCCTGCGAACAGGCGTGGAAAGAGGGGAGTCACTTGTCAGTGATGTGTCTTGATTGTCCCCGATAGGCGGCTGAGTAGGTCCAGAGCCCAGCCTTGGTTTGCTCTTTGCCCGGCATTCCTCCATCCTCCTTCCCACCTCCTGCAGCTCTGCCAGGTGAGGGTGACCGAGCGCTGGAGCAGGTGTCTAGAGAAGCTGTGCAGGTGACATTCCTGGCGATACTCGACTCCCCAGACGCAGCCAGGAGCCACCAGCTCCAGCTGCCCCTGCTCGTGCAGAGGGTCAGACGAGCTGCCTGCCCGAGCTCCTGCCCCTCCACATCCCCTCCACCACCTAACGTGTCCTGACCCCATCCAACGCTGCGCAGCTGCTCCTTACCGGCTCGTTTTTCTGAAGAGGAACTAAGGAGCTTCCTGAGCACGAAGCTGTCGCCTTCCCCATGTTCTACTGCCCTCCTCAGCAGCCCGGACTCTGCAGAGCCCCGGGTGAGCGCAGGGGGCTAACCCAGCCCGGCCCCTCCAGCCCCAGCTGCCAGACGAGACCCTGCTACTCACTCTCGCAGCTTCTTCCTGTCATCTGCCAGTTTCTCCCCGCCGTAGGTCAGGTGGTAGGTCCTCCAGATGTACTTCCTAAGGCGAGAACAGGCAGAGGGAGCGGCAGGAGCGAGGCCCGGCGCTGGGCGAGAGCTGAGGGGGGCTGGGGGCAGCCGGAGCCCCGGCCCGGCCCCGCTCACCAGCTGAGGTGCTGGACCCCGCCCTGCCGGGCCTGCCGCAGCTGCAGGTGCCGCCGCAGCGCCTTCTTCAGCTCCAGCACCGACGCGTTCTGCACCACCACCACGGCTGCGGCCGCCAGAGAGACACAGCTCAGCGAGCTCAGAGACAGAGCTCAGCGCTCAGGCCTCGGCCCCGCTAAGGGCTCGGCCCCGCTCAGCCCCAGCCCCGGCCCCGCCGCCCCCGTCCCGGGCCTCACGCAGGGTCTCTCCGTCGGCCTTGCAGACGCGCACGGTCATGGCCTGCCCGTGCTCCAGCGCCACCTGCGAGCCNTGCGGCGGGAGGTCGCAGAGCAGCGGGTCCTGCACCAGCCGCGCCAGCGCCGCCTGGAACAGCCCCAGCACCTCGGCGTGAGCCAGCTCGGGCTCGGGCTCGGGCTCGGGCTCCGGCTCGGGCTCCCGCTCCGGCTCGGCCGCCGCCATCGCGCCGGCGGAAGGGGCGGGGAGCGGGGCCGGGAG
>WEIS01070691.1:1374-11418 GCA_013389965.1 Todus mexicanus
TTGACTAAGTTAGAAAACCCAAACCCAAGAATGAACTGTGTAGTGCGGGTAAGTAATACGTATATTCAGAAACTATGTGCAAACACCAAGTGGCTAATCAGAAGTCAGGGGCTGATGAGAAACACCCTTCAGAGTTGATGTCACGCTGCTGCTGCAGCTTCCACTCACAGCTCAAGCACCTTCTACAATTCAGAATCGAACAGGCAAAAACCATGAGGTGCCTGGTCATCTCTTCACCCCCCTGGACTAATGAAAACGCCTGCCTTCGGCTGTGCAGCACAACACTGCACGTTTTTATTTGAGCATCTACAACGTGGACAGACAAACCCCGCTGTGGTGTGGCACCATCACAGTCTCCTTGTTGCTAGGAGCAGAGCAGCGATACTCTCAGCAACCAGGCTGTACCATCTTACTGAGTCTCGCTGTATCAGCTGCATTATTTACAGTATCACTCTGTCCTTCAGAGGAACCAAGCCCATGAATTCACCTGCCCACTGAACAACACATGGTAACATTACTGGTGAATGCAGGCAACTTCTGCATTTTGCATATATTGACAATTTGTATAAGCAATAAACTGTTCTGTCGCCTTGGTTTAAATGTGCCTGTCTCTGCAGAGAAGTTAAAGCCTAAGGAAATTTGCTGGGAGGTCTGGATGAAAAAGATGCAGTCTGAAAAGCAGCTCACAAGACACATGCAAATGAAAATAAGGGCTGACATCAACTCTACAGTGGAAATCTCTTCTAAGAATGACTAACATACAGGCATCATTAGAGCGGAGATTCAACTACATTCTGTAGTTTCTAGGATACATTACAAATCCGAAAACAGCTTTGGCTACAAGCTTTAAAACTTTTTACATTGTTGATCTAAGCACACCGTTGTTTTTTTCCTGAATAAATACTTTGCTTTTGTTATTAAAATTTAAAAAATTTGGTATTTCAGTCCAGGATTTGAACTTAAGAGACTCCTGTCATGAAATGATTGCCAATAAGACATTAGAGAGCATGGTTCAACTCCTGTCAGGACTCAAACGTAACTTAAACATAACTTACACATACCAATGCTCTGCATCAAGATGCTTGGCTGGAGATGTTCAGACGTGTCTGCAACTTCACCTTCCTCCTAGGGGAGACTTTTCCTCACATCCTAAAACCCGATCCTGCACTTCAGACACCTATATTATCTTTTTGGATAGATAGTGAACAGAAAGTAAATTAAAATAACTCAATATAAAAACATAACTGAAAAATGAAATGGTTCTCCAGCTCAGGTAAAAATAACAAAAAGCTGTTCCAGTATGTCCAGAGTTGAGCACAAAAAAAAAAAGAGCAAGTTCAGGGAGAGAGAACAGAATATGGAGAGGAAGGAATAAGCACATCATCACAATGTCTGATTAAGTTATCAGCCATAGTGTACAATTTTAAGCAAAATGATCTTCAAGATCAAAACCAATTTCCAAAAATTAAAGCCCAACAAAACATGAGGCACATCCAACTCTTTGGTTTTGCCTACTTCAGTAGTATGACTAAAATCTGTCACAAAAGCAGAATTAATTTTTAATCCTTTTCGGAAGTAACTATTTCAAAAGTAATAACAAGCTTTAAAAGAAAGCAAAGCTCACATCAGCCTGTGCTAGTTTCTGCCTTCACTCTCTGAAATGCTATATGTTATTGCACACATGTTTGTTTTTATCTGTCAGGGTGGTTTATTGTTAGGGAAGTGTAGTATCAGCTGTCCCTTCCCTGCCATCAAAGCTACTTCGTTAAAGTTAATAGTGTTTGACTTCCAGAGGATCTTTTACCAAGGTAACACAAAAAACTTCTGCTTATCATTATTTTTCCAGCATTAAAGACACCAAATGGATCTAGTATCACCTTTACCTTAAAAGAAAAAAAAAAGAATCCATTGTGAGTATTTAAGAATTCTATTTGTCATGTACTAAACTACTTTCGCTGCGAGCAACTGAAATGTTAACCCCACGCCATCAGATGTCAGACCACACTGTATTAATGAATATCTGCCTTGGCTTGTAGACAACTACTGCACAAAGGTTCCTCTGCACCTGCGTTTGTCGGCGCTGCCTCTCTCCAACATACCCCATAACTGCTGTAACTACTCGCATTAACCAACACGAAACAGTTAGCAACACCCTGCCCCCAGCCCAGATGGACACATTAGAATAGTCTTAACTAAAGAACATTTAGAAAATAACATGGATTTCATTAATAATTCATGATTGGCTTTAACCTAACTAATTGAAAATTGAGAGGGGGGAACTGGAAATATATTTTATTACTTTTCATCAGAAATCACCAATTCTGCAGATATCTATTAGATTAATAAAAACACTGATTTTTTAGAACTGTGGGAACACAACCAAACATCATCAAAATTTATGCTGAAAAATGTTTATATTCAAAAGCTGCTAACATGAATAAAATGCTGCTGCTTGAAATAAAAACCTAATAACTTTCATAAAACCACCTAGGGACTGAGCATAAGGGTTATAGTATAATACACATGTATCCTGTTAACAGCAAAAATGCAAAGGCATGACATAATTAATCATCAGGAACTTCTTCTCATATAACACAAGTTACCTTAAAAATATCAAATCCCAGTAATCTTTAAAAAGATCTACACAGTTTCAAATACATTGGAATGGTCTGGCATATTGATAAACATTTGTTAACTCTAACAAATACTTAACGGCTCAAATACAAGAGGAACCAAGATCAAATCAATCTTGCTCTAAGTATGTGAAATATGCTATAAGATCTTGGGTACCTCAATAATCTGCAGTAAAAGAAAAATTAAGAAAAAGCATTTTAACCAATTTAAGAAACATCCTATCTCCTAAAAGACACTACAATGAAATATTGTAAAAAGAGAGAAGATTCATCTAATGCTTACAACAATAAAATCAGTTGTTTTAAGAGAGTTTTCATAGGCACACACCCTTTTAAATACAAAGAGGAAATTTTTGTAGGCCATTTTTACCTAAATAATCTCAAAAACATCTTCTCAACATGTACAAGTACATCGAGACTATTCATGGTATATAGGAATGCCTTAGGTCTTTCAACTGCTAAATTTCATTGCTGAGGAATGAGATACTAAGACAGGTACACACAAAGTATTTTACTCTTTCTTAAAATAGTGGGGGTTTTAATATACTCTTCATCCTAATACATATGTACATGTGTGCATGTATAAAACTACTTTGTGTATCAGAAAATGTCAATCAAACTCTACAGAACTAGAGCTCAGAAAGCAGCATCTCATTACGTAGAACCTGAGCTGCGTTTCCTTAAGAATCCCCTTCATGTGAAGTTACTGAAGGCAATAAGGTTGAAAATAAACTATGTATATTGCATGAATCAACTACTAAGACTTCAAAAAAAAAAAGTACATAAGAAAATACCTCTAGACTGAACCTGGGAACACGAAGGTGTACGAGGAAAGCCCTTAGCAGCCAGCACAAGGGGGAGCAGTTGGGTAATGCTAACAAGGCTTGTAACCCTGCTTGGAGAGGTTCAAGCTGCAGGTTTACAGACCCTGCTCTCAGGCTGTCCCAGCCGATTGCAGGCACGGCTGCTTTCCAGAAACCCCCGGACATGCTCTCAAATAAGCACCTACCAAAAAATGAAAGCTGGCTTCATCAAAACCACCCTTCTCCACATGCACACTCCAAAACCCAGTGCTGGCAATTTCACCGTGCTGCCTGGTGCAATATTTGCAGTTGTTTTCTAAAAAGCAAAAACAGTAATTAAAGCTGCAGTCTGATTCCTGCTTTCTCCCCTCAGTTGTAATATTACGTCATTTTGGTAATACAGCAAAACTGCGAAGCAAGTGAATTACAAGACATCAGAAAGTATCACAAGTCTCGACGTGCTTCTGCACTTCAATTAATTTAAAATGTCATAAGAAAATCTTAAATGTCAGCTTTTCCTCTATCTTGAGGGAACTATCAATTTGCAGTGCATATTGAAGCACACAGAAAGGAATCTGCAAGTCATTGGCCCTTGTAAACTCTTGGTTGACTGACAAAAGTGAACCTTCTGCAGAAATCTGGAAGATCCTCAGCCCAAGTTCGTTGTCACGGTTTACTGTGATGTTCTTCCAGATTAATACAGCTGTAGTGCTTCCTGTGTTTGCTGTCTGGAAACCACCTTCTCCAGTACACTTTGAGTGTCCAGAACTCTTTTAGTTTCATATTTGCAAAACACAATATTAAACACAACCACCATCTGTCTGTGACTAGCAATATTTGCTGCTATGACTAAACACAATTTCAAACAAAAGCTTAAAAAATAATTAGCATGATAAAAGAGGTAACTTTTCACACTGAAGTTCCACATAAAACCTGATTTGTAAAAAAAACAACACAGAACACCAACAAACAACAAAACAAGTAAACATATTAGAGCAATGAAACAGAGTTCACTTCTAATCCAGAGCTTCAATCAATAAGTTCTTCCTATGTAACCTATATTTCATAAATGAATATATAGTGTTACATCTAAGCCTTTGCAACAACTCTAAGAAAACTGTAAAATACTGGACAGAAATATCCTCCAGCCAGCAGTTTCTCTTACTTATTCCACTTTACAGATAACTTTATAAAACAATTTCATATGCTCAAAGCCCCACCCAAATTCCACAGAAGCCAGGGTGATTCCTTCCTCAGAAGCCTGCACAAGCTTCGCTGACTTCGTGCTGTTCATTGCACCACAGAACACAAACCATCCCCTAGCCTTTTGAAATCCACTAAAATATTAAATCTTCATGCTTAGGCAAGATACAATAAATATATTTTTAAAATAAACAAAACACCTTTTTAGTTCTTACGATCGCTTTTATGTGATTTTTCATAAATTGAAAGCAACATCACCACCCCAGTCAAATTAAAACTCTGACTCCACAACATCTGCAAGCAACTTTTAAGCAACTTTTATCTCCACTCTTACTCTGCAACACCTGCAGCAACTTTTATCTCCACAGAATTGCTGAAGTTAAGTTTCACCAGCTGAGGACAACCGTGGTCATCATTAAAGGATATGCAACAAAATCCCTTCAGTGCAGCTGAATCTGAACTGCTGGTCCAATAAATCATCCAGTTAGCTTAATTATAAAGAGTATATTTATAGTGGAATCACTCCAAAAACATTACAGATAGGCCAATTAGTTACAGTCTTCCCTCAGAATAAAGCAAATGCAAACTATATTCTTACTTCTGTAGGTTACATGAAGGTTTTCACATGGAAGTTAAGACTTTTCTTATTTAAATCCACATTGTCTTTTTTTATACATACTCACTGCACACTGTTGTTAACTGAAGGAAAGATTTAAGGGTTTTTAACCAAAGTATCTGTTGGAAGTTCCAAGTAAAGCCTTGACAGGGCCCAGCTTGCCAAAAATTGTACTTTCTACCAGTAAGCAAGGAAAGCTATCCAGCTTTTTTTTTTTCTTTAAGGAAATAAGACATTTCCTTCAGATTTTATTTTCTCTTCTACCAACTCTGTGCGCTCACTGACAGCACAAGCACAACCTTTCCTCAAGGGCAGGGAAATGTCCCAGGCCCGATGGCGGGAAACCCCCTCAGGGATCCCAGCGCCATTTTCCCGCCCTCCAGATAGCGCTCGGCCAGCCCAGTGCTCCCACAGCCTGCACTGCTTCCCCCTTCACCCACAGGGTGTTTCTCGACATTTTTGTGAGGAAGACCCAATGTTTTGTTCAGAAATACCATTGCCTCCCATGGGTACAAACCCGGTGGCTGAGGCAGGAGGGGGAGCAAAGGTGCTGCTGCCAGAGAGGGCTGAGAAATGGCTGAGGGTAGAGAAAAGGTCTTAACCTTTGCGTGTGTGTTCTAAGGAAAGAGGCAGCCTTCCTAGGCCTTGCATTTGACCTCCTTACCACAGCAAAATGCTATAACATGAAGGACTACCCAATTATATTAAAGGATAACTTGCTCTAAGTAGATGCATCATCAGCATGATGGACTCACAGATAAACAAAATGAGCATGTTCCAAACTGTTCATGATACACTTTTATCCCCTACATTAAACCGCAACACTGGCCACATGGAGAATCCAGTTCACACAGCGGTGTTGACACCCCTTATGTGCGTATGAAGAAAAAGGATACTTGTTTTACCAACTCTAGATGGTAAGAAGGTAGAGCATCTCCATGCTGGCACCTGATCCAGGACTAGTTTAGCCAGCAGCATGAAGCAGATCTGTAGTACACAGTTATCTGGGCTTTTCTTCTCTATAAACTACACTGTATCACAGCAGAGGATTTGTACACTCTAATGAGAAAGCAGCGAGTGCATCAGAGCAAGCCTGGCTTTCATGGAAGCATTAGCCCTAGGCAGGTTATTAAAGAGCCCCTGGAGCCTAGTCATAAAAAGACGGATGAATTTCAAAGGTAACTCAGCACAACAAATATCTGAAAAGAAACAACTTTGTGTAACTGCCAAGCAGAATATGGCTGACGCTCAAAAATTCAAAAAAAAAGCAGAAACACGATAAGAATAGAAAGGATGTTCATTTTCAAGCAGAAGATAAGATATGGATTAAAGTTCGTTCTCAGAATAGTACAGAGAAAGATCTTATGGCTACACTAGCCCCAATCCAGAAGATTACTTAAGTAATAGTGTAAACTGAACCACGGCGCTTACTGTACACAGTGCGTGCTGCTGGGGGATGTAAATCCTGGCACACTCACGCTGCTGGGGATTCTGGAAGCCTTTATTCTGGAGTTGGGGTAGAATTCAAACTTAATATTCCTTACATGTCCATCTCTGATTTTACCTACATGGACATAAAACTCATTCATCCCTTTATGTTCTTTACCTCAGTCATTCAATTTTTAGCTCTCCCTCAAGAAAAGGAAATAACCACAAAAAGGGTGGTAAGCATGTAACCCTTACATACAAATGATGTTATCTTTCTTTCCTTTTTCTCATCATGTACATATAATTTTTACTCTTGTACATTGTGACTTGATGATGATAATTAGTTAATATATTGGCGAAGGAGAGCTTGGAAAGGGAGAGGTGCTGGACAGCAAGGGTCCACTCAATGAAAGGATTCCTCACTCCGATCAGCGCAGCACACCCTGCAAAATTAACTGAAGAAGCAACAAACAAATGGATTGGCAAGGCTTGTATCATAAGCAAAACAAGGCAGAAAAAGGTACTGGGAACAATATTAGGAAGGGACAGGCAACATTGTACATGTTTTTTAAGATAAGAAAAGAAAGTTGAATAACAAATCAGTAGAGCAATTTGAGGAACTGTACTTTCTCAGAGCAATGGAGCAGTCTGCAAGTGCACATTTAGACTTCAAAAGTGATCTAGGACACTCCTAAAGTGTATAATGTGCATATATTGAGTTCATTATCCCAAACAGGAATGAATATGAATGATCTTTAGGTGTTAGGAAGCTGGTACTGCAATTATAACTTGACAGTAGCATTGCAGGTTCACAAGCAGAGTCTCACTTTCACCACTATTTTAGCTTCCTTCACATCCTTGGGCAAATCACTTGATCCTGGCAGGTCTCCATCTTCTTCTGTAATACAAATCTGTTGGTAACATTTCCTTTCACCCATTCTTTGTCCAAGTAGACAAACTCTGAGCAAGGACAGCCTCTTGCATGAAAGTGCTACAGTAATAAAAACAATGGTTTCTGAGTTTTTATCAGGCTGTAAATTCTTGGTTTACTAAGGAAAAATATCCATGTTTGAAAGCCTTGATGACATTTTCTGAAACATTATTCATTATTATCTATGGGCATATACCCAGAACCATTTCAGGCTATGAGGATGTAGTTGATTAGTTAGTTACACGTGGAAAGGAACAGCAGACCTTTCCAATGCCCCTCTTTTCCTACTGTTCCTTTAATATTTTTCTCCCACTCTCAGCTTCACTTCTTTTTCCATGTTGCCTCTTACAGTTTGAATAACTTCCCATCTGCCACATGCCAAATCTCCTTTAGATCCTTCCTTAAAACCTACTTCCTTCACATAGCCTACTTACGCTGATACTTTCACCAAGACATCTCCATTCATTCCCCATCTGAACTATTGTCCCATAAATCATATTTGTCTTGCTTAGATTGTCAGCACTAAACATAAAGCATGTCCCGGACATTCTAGCAGTCATTCCCAGTCTGCTGCCACATGAATGATAGCGGGGTCTTGTATCAATTTCTGTACATTTCCCAGCAGGACAGAGGAGAAAAAAAAATAATTCAAAGAACTTCACAACAGCCCTAAAGGCTTGTCTGTATTACACAGCTGGGAACAAACATTTCTGCCTCCTGTGAACTACAACTCACAACATTATTAGTTAACCAAAGGTTAAATGTAAGGAACAAATGTTCGTTCCTATTGGACTCGACAGTTCCTTCCACATATACAGACATCTCAGCAGATACTTAAACATGCCTTGGTTCTGGAAGTGAATGTTTCAAATGACACAGTAAATGAACCTGAACACAAAGAATAATGATTAGTCCTCAACAGTGAATAAGAATTGCTTAAAATTTGATGAGAAATATCTGTGAACAGTTTTGAAAATGAATTTTTTTTAAAATCATACTTAGTCAACAGCTCTCTATTTCGATTGTGAAGATTAATGGTTTTTTCCATTAAACTAATGCCAAAACTTTGACTCACTGGAAATAAAACATTAGCTTAAAGAGCTACTCATTATCATTTGTTTTACAGTAAAAAATAAATTTCATGAATTAAGATATAAACCATTTTGTCACATAACAGTATGTTGGAGAAGACATGGTAGGTGACCTGTGTACAAATATTTCATCCATCGTTGCCAAGTTCCCAACTACTGTAACATTTGCACAGTTTATACAGAAAGAGAGAAGTTTTGCTTGCTCAGATTGTTAACTTAGGTTAGCTTTTCTCTGTAAATCAGAAATTACAATGTGTACCTTACAGGAGTACAGTGATGACTGTCATTTTTGTTATCCATAGCATGCAGAACTCTCCTCTGTATGTCAGCTCCTGCTGGCCTAATATCAGTGCTGGCCTGGATGGACACTCACTGAGATCTTCTGGGATGTGACACCTTTACGCACGTGAGTAGAGGTTTCTCATGTGCATAGAAGTTTTCAGAGAAAATCCTGGCTTAAGGCAAAGACGTTGTACATGCATGTACAATAAGTGCTTCTTGGAAGTACCTCTGCACCTTCAGCGTGTACTGTTGCTTATGGGAAAGACTAACAATATTTGTTTGAAATCAAAATAAAAATCTTAACTTAGCACTGAAAAAAAATCAGTATTAAATATACAAATGAGACAAGAAAAAGATAAGATAGGAATTATTTTTAAAAAATATGTAATGATATTAGCTATCAGTGCTGGAGTATCAAAAAAAAATTGTACCAGGAATTCTTGCAAATTTTGCAAATCCTCAGCTTCAAATTCTCCTGTATTTTTCAGAAACTGCTTCAACGTTCCTAATGCTGGTCATCATTTTGGTTCTTCAATATGGAATACCTTGAAAATGTTGTGGATTTTTCAGAGGACAGATGAGAGGTTTCAGAAAACAATACATCTTCAGTTTGCCCCCACTTGGCTACTCAAAAATGGAAGCACTCAGTTTCTAGTTACCATGGATAAATTGGGCATATATATAAGCTTATTGTGGATTCTTATGCTGACTGCCTCTTCTGCCATGTCCAAAAGTGCTCAGTTGGCAAATACAAACATCATCTTTCTCTACTGCCAGCTCTCTAAGCTCATTTGGATCTGAATATTTACAAGAGACTTTTCATGCTTTCCACATTATCACAGACCATAATTGTTCAGGTACATCTGTGAGAGCTCACTGCCTTCATGTCAACCTCTCCAGTTCCAATTCAGGAATGCACTTCAGCAAATCCATCATTTCTAGGCACTGTACAGACTAGAGACATATTCAACAGTTTTCTGAATGGGAATGTTTTCTTATAGATGATACATCTGGAACTTACTAAATACTCATTGTCATGCAGCACAAAGAAGAATTC
>WEIS01070694.1:1076-15828 GCA_013389965.1 Todus mexicanus
GCGCGGCTCGGGCAGCGGGCGGGGACCGACCGATGGGTGTCGGGCCTCTCTTGCGAGGGTTGGCCTCTGTCTCTTGCAGGGTTGGCCTCTCTTGCAGCTCCGGGGCATGGAGGGGAAGGAGAGGTGAGAAGAGCTGGTCCCCGAGCGCCCTGCCCCACGCCGCATCTCGGAGCGTCCAGCCGGAGGGGGACCAGCGATGCCTCTGGGGATGAATAAGCATGGATCTCGCTCTACTACCTCTTTGCCTCCGGACCCCACGGAGATCGTCAGGAGCAAGGCCTGCTCCCGAAGGGTCAAGCTCAACGTGGGGGGGCTGGCCCACGAGGTTCTCTGGCGGACCTTGGACAGGTTGCCACGGACCAGGCTGGGTAAGCTCAGAGACTGCAACACGCACGACTCCCTCATGGAGATCTGTGATGACTACAACCTGGAGGAGAATGAGTACTTCTTCGACAGGCATCCCGGGGCATTCACCTCAATCTTGAACTTTTACCGTACTGGCAAGCTGCACATGATGGAGGAGATGTGCGCCTTGTCCTTCAGCCAGGAGCTGGACTACTGGGGGGTGGACGAGATCTACCTGGAGTCCTGCTGCCAGGCCCGCTACCACCAGAAGAAGGAGCAGATGAATGAGGAGCTGAAGAGAGAAGCTGAGACGCTGAGGGAAAGGGAAGGGGAGGAATTTGATAATACTTGCTGTGCCGAGAAAAGGAAAAAGCTCTGGGACCTCTTGGAGAAGCCCAACTCCTCCGTAGCGGCCAAGGTAAGATCTCCATGTTTCTTCTCAAGTCTTGTCTATATTGGCTCATGACTGTTGATGCTGATGTGTTGTCCTGCTACACTTGCTTTAGTGTCTAGGCACTTGTGGCTGGATGGATGCTATGAGTGAAGGGGAGAAAGATACATTAAAACTCATCCGCCTCTGAGAAGCCTAAGTAGTTTGGAAGGGATCTGGTTTGAAGTTCCCTGGGGCAGCCTAGGCTGCTCTCGGTGGGAGCAGCTCCTCTGACCCTTAAGTCAACATACACTGATTACTGTGGCTGGAGGTTGTCAACTTGTTATCTAGTGGCCTGTATTGGTGCATTTTCTAATAGAGATTTCTTCGGGTCTAAAACATGCGTGTCTCCTACTGCTTAGCCAAACTGGCTTATAAGAAGAGGAAATCTACTTGAACTCTTGGACCTATAATACCTTCTCTTGCAGGGCTTAATTTAAAATTTTGTGGTGAAATCCATCTCCTAGTCGTTTGTATCATGTAAGCTGTGGGTCTGCTGAAGCTGGCATTTGAATTTCATCCTTTACCCGATTCCGACCTATTTTAAGTTTCCCTGTGCAGCTCTGCTGCAGCTCTCTCTCTGTCAATAGCTGAAGCGCTGCTTACTCGGAAGTTACTGCCAGTGCAACAGATCTATTTGAAGGCATTTGGAAGATAAGATCCATGTTAGAAGAAACCAATGTCAGGGTTGGCTCTGATAATTTAGCTGTCTCATGTTAGTCACATATTCTTTGGTGAGGAAAGTCTCTGTGAACACAGTGATTCAGTAACCATGGGGACAAAAGTGAAGGGGGAGAGGTTGAAAGCTGTGGGGATGAATAATGGAAAAGCATGAGAGACTGAGCAGTAGGGACCAAAACTTGAGTTTTCTGTGTATTAGTGTCCTTGCAGTATGGCAAAGTAGTAGAAAAAGGCCCCATCTACCTCTTTAATGTCACCTCCCTGTTGTACATGTGTTGCAAATGCAAACCTTAGCTCCATCCTGTAGGAAGTCTGGCTTTGGTGAGCTGCTTATAAGAACAGATTTCTTCCCCTCTCTTCTCTTATCAAAATGTTGCACATCATGAACCAAGAGCATGTCCGAAAGTTTGGGGAAGGGATTTTACGATGTGTGGAGCTAAATGGCTTATTCTGGCAAGGGAAAGGAAGAGGCATGGTCAGCTGCTGAACCGATTATCACTTTTTTAATAACAAACAGAGACCCAGAATGTCTTTTTTTTCTTTTTTTCCTCCAGTGGCACAGATGACAGTGTGCTGAATACATTAATCATTTATAAGGCTCCTTTGGCACAGTCCTGGAATCCTGAAACACAGGCCCCGGGCTTTGCTGTCTGTGGCACTGACTCAAAATCCATTAGAGACTGTTGATGTTCATGATTTATTGTATATGAGCAGGGGTCATTCTTGCCAAATAAATGTCTTTTTGTGATTTATAAATGAAGTACACTCTAGCTTCATTTTCTGAGAAAATTCTCGGAGTAAGTGCATTCGGCATTGCAGGCTCTGGGCTAATTGAGAGTGAATTGTAATGCATTATTATCCTTCCTATTTAAAACTATCATTCTGTGACTTTGTTATGGTAATGAAAATGGTGCTGCCTGTTCAGACCTCAAATATTCCAGCAGTTCCCAAATGCAGATTTCTACACATTTCAAGTATAGCAAGGAAAATGAGCATGATGAACAATTAGCTTACCAGGCAGGGATAGAATCGCTGCTAAGCCTATTCTTTATCCGATTTTCTCCCTGCTGCTGGGTAGCTTTTCTCTCATGCCAGAGTATGCCCTTTGCTTTGATCACCTTCACGAGAATTCACTCCTCAGACTGAATAGCCTGGACCCGTCTTCGACTTCTGATGGAAAGACATAGGGAGAGGAACTTGGCAACCTGACCCATTATCTGCCCTAACCAGCTGTGCTCAGGCACAGTTTCAGGCTGCATTTTTCTAAATCTGAGCCTCTGCCTGATAGCTCCTGGCCAGCATTCCTCAGCTGTCTGCTCAGTGGTGCACTTTCGCTGAGGCCACGGGCCTCCAGGAACTTCTGTCACCTTTCCTAAAGCCAGACTCCGTCTGCTTTTCCAAGTCTGGCAGCTCAAACTGTTCCTATAGAAAAGGAACAAAGTAAACTATTCTGGGGTTTAATGACTGTCACTGAAATATTTAAAATCACCATTGGGAAAATCTCTACTAGTCTCAGTTATTCTTTTTCTTCAGGCTTGTGTCGCTCGATGCAAAGGTTTTTCCATTTGTCTATATCGAATACAGTCTCCCTTCATGTTCTCTTTAAGTCTAGAAAATGGCTACAAATGCAGGTTGTCCCCCAAACTCAACACAGTCCCTCTGTAAGCTGTGCCCTGTTGTCTAACTCCCGCTCCAGAAAGATGGGCTTTCTTGCTGGCTGTCAGCACTATTTGTATCCTAACATTTTTCTGCACAACAGCTGACCTGAGTCCTCCATAACAGCCTACTGCAGAACTTCTCATGGTTATACTGGGGCTGGTTAAGTCCCGAGAGAACGAGTTGTTTCCTATTTGTGGTTGGCTTTGCTTTTTCTTAAAAGGAATTGTACGTGATGTACCTCAGGGTGGAAAACGGCAGTCAAATAAGAGACACAGAATCCCCCAGACCTTAATTTTTGTTTCTCTTTTATCCACTGGGGATTTACCCATATCTTTTGACTGATCTGTCTGGCTTTCAAACTAACCACCTCATGGCAAGCAGTGTCTTATTTATGTGCGATGCTTCACCCTGTACGTGACTGGAAAGAACACTCTGTTAGATTTTATAATACTCACTTTTTGAATGCCTCCAGATCTCTATGATGAGGCATCAGACAGTTGTTGAAGCCCCAGCCTTGCTGCCTTGTTACCCCCCAGCACTAGCAGAGGAGCGTTTGCTCCTCTCCTGTAATGCTGCAGTCCCTTGCAGCCATAACTGAAGCTGCACTGTCCTTGCATGAGGTGCTGTAGAGCTGTGGGGCAGCACTCCAGCCCTTTTCCATGATCAGACTCTAACAAGCACCTGAACCATTTCACCTACCAGTCCATTGAACTTGGAGGCACTTGCTGTCCTGTAGTCCCTTATGCTCACCTTGCCCAGTGGGAAAACCCCTATACACAAAATTGGGCACTGAGGGACTCTCCCTCTACTGAAGGAAAATATATTTAACTGGCAGTTATTTAATAAAACTCTTCATTTCTGTCTCTCTAGCCTTACAAGGTATCTCAAAGGATCAGTTTCTCCTGCTTGCTGTGACTGTATTTGTCTGTATATTCCTGAGAAATACTCAATGCAGCCTGCGGATGCTTCCTCCTCTTCCTGCAATCACTGTTTTTGCATATTCCTGCTTATTTTTATCATTCCCCGTCTCTCAACAGTTCGGTGGTTGGGTTTTGTGTGTAGTTTGGTTTGGTGGTTGGTTTTTGTTTGTTTATTTTTTTAAAATAGCATTCTTCCCGTACTTTGGTGTACTCGCAACATCCATTTTTAACCATAGAGGACTCCTTGCTTCTATCTGGATTTACCCCAGATGAAGATGAGGTGCAGATATTTTTTGGAGTAGCTATTGCATTTTGTGGTGTGGCAGCTTTCCTTTCCTCAGGAAAGAAAACCAGCTTTCCAGAAGCCACGCGGAACTGCTGCTTTTTCTTGGGATTTAGTGTCAGTGGCTAGCGGTTCTCCAGCACTCAGGTTTGGGCCTTTAATCACAATTGCTCTTTCCCTCACCAAGACTGAGCCTGGACAGCTCATTTGTCATCCACAACCCAGCTAGCAGCCCTGAGCTTCCAAAGCAGAAGTCCCTCCTGTAGCTGTTTTACCGGCCAAGCTAGTTAGGATCTGTGAGATTACCTGCCTGCTGAGACATTTGTGCCCCTTGGGACGGCCAGCCTAGCAGTAACTCCAACTAGACTTCGTGGCATCCTGAATAATTGGACTGCAGTTATTCCATGCTTTCCAGTATAAACAAATGAAAATTAGACCCACTCACCATCTTAATTAAACTTATGGTTTTGGAAATCCTCCGATCACCTGGACCTTTCCAGCAACTCTGCCCTTTTTTGCCTCTTAGGAGGAAAAGAAATCTGTTCTTTTTTCAGTCCTAACAAATTATTTCCCCGATCAATATTTGAGCAATTAGTGTTGCACGGGGGGTGGGGTAGGGGAAAGTCTGCTCGTCTTACAGACTCCTCTGCATGTGCTGGTTTCATCTATTTTTCTCTTGCTGTCCTGAAGGCTGAGAAAAACATGATGACATCATTCACTTTGCAAAAAGCTTCTCTGCATATCTGCATGTCAAGTAGGATGTGCACTTCCTCTCCTCACTGCCTCCACTTCCCACTTGTCCATCCTGTTGGGAGCTCAGCCGCAGTGATCCCTCCATTCTGGCAGGTTATTTCTTATCCTTTCCCCTGCTCCTACTATGTCTTTGCCAGTGAAATAACATCACATTTATCCTTGAAAACATGCATCTCCAATTCAGTAATCTTATTATGCATGCCTCTACATTTGTTGAACAGCTTTTCTCGAGCTGCCCACTGCTCTCTGCTGCTAATCTCTGGATGCATTGCTTAGGGATCGAGGAGGTTGCTCTGTAAGCTCTTTTCTTATTATTGTTGATAGTAGTGACAAAATAAGAATGATAAAGCCTCTTGGAGATGCATTCGCTACATCTAGAGCGTTCTTCCCCCACACAGGCTTTCTATTCCTGGCCCTCCCTTATGGCATGCAGTTTTCATTCATCTCTAAACCTGCCTGGATTTAGCATTCAGTGGAGGAAACCCCTCTCCCTAATTGCAAGGGTCACATCTTAGCTGGGTCTTGCCTGTCTGAGACTTGCATCACTGGGCAGATGTTGACCTTGTCTGTTAAAGCCAGATTGCCCATATTTTGCTTGCATCTGTGGCTTTCCTTTTTCTGATTCATCTAGTGTCTTGGCTTTTCTGCTATATATAGGGGACTTTTTCCCTTCATCCAAAGTAAACTCCTGCCTTGGAGGTTCTCAAAAGCAGAGCCTCATTCCAAAGCCTTTCCCCTGGGTTCAGGGATTTACCACTTTGATCTATGGCTTATCACTGGGTTTCTAGCACAGCACTGTCCTGTGGACACACAAATAATTGCTGTTCTGTATCAATCTCTTTTCATCCTGCGGCTCCTTTCTGGGTGCTTGTCCTTCCACTGAACTTAAATCTTTTGTCGGGGGAGCCCTAATTCCTACATTCCGTTCCCTGCAATGTGTCCTCTGTCTCTGTCTCACTGACCTTCCTACAATGTATTGCTGTGCTGCCAGTTCCCAGAACTCCTGAATTATAACCTTTCTGAACTCCCTTTTTTTTGGGGGGGTGGGGTGGGAATCCTACCCTGATAATATTACCATACTGGTAATTACATTGTGAGTCTTTCCTGGCTCTAAAGAATCTTGCTGAGAGTCCCTGTAACATAGGAGACATCCTGGGCATGACACTGGCTTGTCAGTCTCCCACATCCCTAATGCAACATCCCATGTTATTTCCTGTGTGGGATGCATTTGCAATAACAAGCTTGTTCTAAGCTCTCCAGGTGGGGTCCTCATCCTTCAAAGGTTATCCTTCCTCCGCACCTGTTACTGCAGCCCTGGGATCCAGGCGGGCAGCTGCCTTGCATCTCCTGCCTGAAAGTGGTTTGGCTTCAGCAGTTTACAGTCCAAGCCTCCAGGTCTGCAGTCTCTAAAGAATTTTATAAAAGGAAGTTAAAATTCTTACACTTAGTCATTCTTTTAATATACTTGCCATGCAGTCTGAAGTATGGTGCGCATGAACATATATATGTAAGCACAAGCCTGGATTTTTAATTTATCTCTTACTTTCTGCTAGGAGAGCCTGGAGCAAGTTTGTGGTCCCTCAGCCTAAGCATCCGCATCCGTGAGAGACTACCTGCCTGCCTCAGGAGGGAAGTGACAAGCTTACATGCTCAGGCTGAATTCCTTACAGGATCTGTGCTATAGAAGTATAGTCAGTGCTATTTTTAAAGCACCAGCTCTCATTTGTACCTTTGAAAAATCTCGTTGAGAAATTAATTCCCCTTGCTGCTCGGCTTTCTCCCATCGTGCTCAGCCTGTGAGCAGACGTGGTTTAAGGTGCCAACATCACCAGTCAAAAATGCAGGAAATCTTGCAAGAATGGAAAATCCCTGTTTGGTTCAGCTGTAACTGCAGAGGTTTAGTAATAATGGGATTTAGGAGAAGAGAGCTGGGCCTGATCCTCCCAGGAAATTCCGTGAGGGTGCAGCTTGGACTGGTACCTGTGCAGAGCACAGTGCAATGTGTTGCTAAGCCAAACACGCCGTGCCCAACAGGCATACTCTGACTGCAGTGGTGCTCAGAGCTATGCAGAAGCACTACGGAGCTGTGTGGAAAAATCAATTATCTTCACTTTTAAAAAACATTCTTCTTTTAACTCTTCTTTCAGGGGGATAAATATCCTTTCCGTAGTGTTTCTCCTTTTGCCTGTTCCTCTTGATCCTGAAGATCACAGTTTCCTTCTGATTTCTTTTGACGTAAATGCCCCCATGGAGAGGAATAATCCAGTGTTAACTTTTACAACACGAGCGTTGCTATTTGTCATTGCTAATGGCAAAATATTTATGTCAAAGAAAGTTCACAGCTGATCACTTAGTTCTTATAATAAACACAGTCAATATGATTTAGTCCACGGAGATATCTGGCAGCAACAGAAGAGGTACAATGTGACCAGTGAATGTGAGCAAGACATTAATATTAGCCTCCTCTGAAGAAGCTCTACATGGAAGTTATAGGTTGTCACTGCTCCTACTACGTTACAGCACACAAGGATCAGGCTCATTCTGTTATGAGAGTTGCCCAGTTTGTTTCCTAGATTTAGAGACCCAGCTCCATCAAGGTCTGAGTTGGCTTCCCATGTGTTGCAGCAGGACAGGGAGCACTGGCACTGTAGTGCAGGGATAGCTGAGCTCAGGCTTAGAGGTCACTGTCCTTATGGGGCAAAACTGCTTCAAGGGCTGAGTGGGTAAATCGGCTCTGCATTGCTCTGTGCCATGGACCTATGAGCTGGCAACAGCTCAAGGATCCCTGCCCCACACCCTGTTGCTTAACTGTCATGCCTGAGCTGCTTTAGCTTTGGCACTCTATCCTTAAGATGACCTTGTCCTAAGTTTAGTCCCTGGGGCAATAGCCACATATTCTCCTGGCATTCTCTGTTACTCAGTACAGCAGAAGTAAACCTTGTAGTAAGCTTCCTCGCTGAGTTTGGCTGGTCTCTGGTTTTTCTCTGCCGTCCTAGCTTTCCTTGGCCTCTTCTGTCTCCTTTACAACCTGGCACTAGCTGAACATGTTTACCAGCAGGACTCAGCTAGGTCTCATTCTGATTTTTAATGAGAAAATTTTACTCTTTATTCAAGACCAAGTCTGGAAGAGTGCTGAGTATACTTGGGCAGGCACTGTACCTTTGTATCTGCTTTAGCCCCTGCCAGAATTCTACCATTTAAATATCCCAAGCACATTCATTTTCTAGGTCCCCCAATAACACCAGTTCTGCTTCTGTAGAGGGTAGAACTCCTGTTGAATGCAATGGGAACAAGTGAGTATTATAATGTCTGTACTCATCAAGCAAAGCTCTCAAGGTGCTTTGAAAAGATGGATTAGTTAAGGCCAGGACAAACCTGTGATATATGTATTATCCCCATCTTAAAGTGAAAAGGTGATCATTGCCCAAGGTCAGTGAGGAAGGTCAGAGCAGAGCTGTTGGAGATGGATCCTGGCTTCCTACTGTCCCATGTTACCAGTACATATTCATGGTATACATGAGCTTTCCAGCTAACAGTTTATCCAAGGGGATGAAGTGAGAGTCAAACCTCTCCTTGTTTCAGCACAGGTATTCGTATTCAAATGAGCCCAACCTGTATGGGAAGGTCCTGGGAAAAAAAATCATGTTTGAGGAATAAGTGGTTAGAGAAAAAATTGGCAGGTTTTCCTCTGGTAGATCTAAAAGTAGATGATCTGTACTGGGGCTTCTTCAGTATGTGCTGGTGCAGTTCTGGCTGTAGGGAGGGGCTGCTGTTTTGAATAGCAGGAAAACCTGTGTGTTAGATTGTATATATAAAAAGCTGTATTGTGAAATGATAAAATAAATCATAATACATCTGATACAGAATGCATTTATGTGCATGTACATATGCTGCATTAAAATTGCCCTTCCAGATGGGAATTCCTTTGTACCAAATTTAACCTGTGTAAGGAAGGTATTTATTTCCAATTAAGAACTAATCCTAGCAAGCAGCTCCACTTTGAGCACAGCAAATATAATGAATGACTCAAATGTTACTCAACAGGAGTGGTATCTCCTCAAACAAAGTAATTGCCACCTTTGATAGTCACAGTATCTGCGAGCATGAGGCTCAGAGCATGGGCTTTGTGGTAGTTTGGGAGCTCTCTTCAGCCTGGTATCAAAGTTGTACCGACATTTTTGGGAGTATTCCTACTTTCCCCATTCACAAGTGTCTCCTAGACCTGTTGTGATGCCTGTGAGTGTTAATGCTGAAGTTTACAGCTATTTTGGTCCTACAATGTGGACTGATGGTCTAAGGGCTGTAGATGTTTAGTAACTCTTCCCCTGAGGTGCTGGCACTGCAGTGTGAGGAAGGTGGTCTTAACTCACCACATTGCTTCTTGGTTATGTGCCTGAAACCTGGGTTTGGACAAGAGAAATCAATAGCAAAGCAAGATCCAAAGTACTTGTTGTCAATACTAGATTCAGGTACCAATATCCATCAGGCATCTGTCTAATCTGATGAAAAAAACCTTATGTCACTAACAAGCTAGCTGAATAGTCAAAACAAATGGAAGGAACAGTTTATTTTAAAGCTTTTTTTTTTTCTGCAATATATAATCAGTTCCAGTTATTATGAGCAGAACCTATTTAATGCTGTTTGAACTAGGATTCATGCAGAAGCTCTAGCCAACTGGACAGATTAGTTTTGTTTTATTTAAGTCTGCTTGCTCTTGCTCATTTTTGAACAAAATGGAGCTGTAAATCTCATTTGCAGTACATAACCAGCATAAATATTGGTACTGATGGACAAAATGTTTCTAAAACATGATTATACTTAACAAATTTTATTGTTGACTTAAGATTCTTATGGTCTTAGCAAAATAAGTAATCTTAAAATAAATTGAACAATTGAGCAAAGAGGTCTATCTCAGTCTCACTACTTAAAATCTATTGTAGGGGGCAGGAACTGTGGTGAGCACCCTTCTCATGACACAAGAAATCTCTTCCCTATGCTAAGTATGCTTTGCTTGGCTGGTTTCAATGGTATCTGATGGTAGTGTAAACTAGGAATGAAAACATGTTGTGTCATAAAGCACCTGGAGCATCTCCTTGGTTCCATGAGCACCCTTTTATATAACTACACCCAGTCTTTTGTTCAAGTTTTCTGCAGTGATTCAGCATCTGCCAGTCCCTGGCCTTCTCTGCCCTGGCATCTGAGTGTATCGTAAATGTGTTTTTCCTCCCAGTTGTCTTGTGTAGGAGAGCAGTGCAACTATCCTGGTGTACTTGGAGAGGGTACAGAGGGACTAACTGGCTTCTCAGGGTCTGTGATGGAGCAAGGAATGGAGTGGTAATCCACTCCTAATCCCTGGGCCACTTTTTTCTCTGGTGCAGCTGGATTCCAGCCATAAGCATTCGATAGGCAGCTGTAACACATGAGTTCAACGCTTCCATGAAACTGCCTAGGTGACCATATCAGATTAGGTTTCTTCATATTTCTGGGAATCTTGTTTGTATCTGGCACATTCTCAGCTCTGAAAATCTTCGTTCACATGGCTGTAGTTTTTCTGTTTATCTCAAAACGTCTGTTTATGGCTCTGAACACTTCATTTGTTTTGCGTCACATGCTTCAAGTGTAGCAATCACACATTAAACAAACTCTCTTTACTTCTCATAATTGGTGCACTTGACCACTTCCACTATTACTTCTCCATATCTGGCCATTCTCAAAAAAACTATGGGTTCATCAAGTGTTTGTATGGAAAAGGAGTGTAACTCACTTGCTGAGGCAATGCTTACTGTCTGCTGGCAGAAGAACCCAACCTCTGTGGTGGAATAGGAAGCTTTGACTCCTTGTTTACTTACTTGTGATTTTTTTTTTTTTTTTGAAAAATCTGTTCTTCAGAGCATAAAAGTCAAATCTTTTTAGAAAAGGAAAAAAAAAGTGTTGTCTCCTCTCCTGTCAATGTGCCAGAATTTATTAATAATACATAATAATTATACATTGCATTTCTTTGCTCCTTTCATCTGAGGATCTTCAAGTGCCTCACAACCATTAATTAAGTAATCCTCATGACTGCCTGGTGCAGTAACTATTATTATCAATCTACGCTTAAATGTGGAAATACAGAAGAAATAGTAAATAAGAAAATCTAGATACAAGCAAGAACAAACCTGGTCTAGAAAGGTAAAGCAAACTGGAGCAGATATCATCATTTTGTAGCTGTATTTTTGTGTAAACGAATCCACGAGTCTACTTGTTAATGTGTCTGTGCTGTTACATCTGAAGTTGACTGGTGTTGGACACAGGTTGAAGACAGCAGTTCAGAGGTTTGGGTTTTTTTAGACCAACACTGCATTGTCTCTTTTGGCAAGAAGAAAGTGGCAAGTGGCAGCAGAACTCGTGTCCCTTGTTGAAAGCAGCAGAGTTGGTGGCAGAGGGCTTACACTGAAGCAGCCTCAGCGATGGAAGTTACTAATCCTTGCTCCAAGAGAGCCTTAGTTATCCTTTGCAGCATGTAACCCAGATGTAACCTGAGATGTAACCCATCAAATGTACGTAGTGTCCCGTGAAGGGTCTCTAACCCTCAGCAGACTCAGCTGACCACCAAGGCCGTCCAAGTGATAGGGTCTTTTTCAAGTGTCCATACCAGATGGGTGCAAGGGACCCAAAGCTGTCAGCCCAGTGCAGCCAGCCCTACTAAGGGGGACCCTGACTGCTCCCCTTCTGCAACTGCAGAGTTGCTCCCAGGCTCTCCTCTTGCAGGAAAAGGAGCTTTTGTGGTTCCCACCTAACATGCCTCTCACCTTTCCATGCACAAAACTTTAGGAAGTCCTGCATGGGGTGAACTGCAAAGCTCAACTTAGTTCTTTTCCCTCGAGCCCTTGGACATATGAGCGTCTACATCTTATCACCTTAACTGGTGTCACTTGGTTCTTAGAAAGAATAGCTTTTGTTAGCGTGGAACAGAGAAGAAAAACACCAATTTTTCTGGCAGCAAATTCCCCTCGCTTTACAGCTTGCTGCCAGTGAGCTGAATTAAACTTAGGTTAGTCAACACATGGTTATTCTTAGCCTCTAATCTTCTCCAGGTAAGAGCCTGATTGATCTCAGCAGGTTTTGCAGCATTTAGCTGAGAAAAGGCATGTCTCTTAAAAGTGTTACCTGTTACTACAAGGCAGGCAGGCTCACACAACAGCAGCTCTGGTTTGCAGTGTGAAGTACCTGCCAGTTTTTGCAATGCATTAAGGTAGATTGTCAGTGCTGGGAGGGGTTACGACAAGGTGATTTGGCCAAGTTACCCAGGTGTGCTGAAGACCCTCTAGTACCACGAGAGCTCTCAGATATGTCAACCTCTAGTTTTGTCTTCTGGAGGAGATACCAAATGATGTGACTGGTTTATTTTGACAAATCTGTGGGGTTTGGTAGCTGAGTTTGGTATAATGGGTCCTACTTATTGTTATTTTGGTCACTTGAGGTAAATTTGAAGGAGATGAGGTGCGGTGTGTGTGAAATCTGATTAATTCCTATTGATCTGGGGCCTACTAGCCCTGCCTTGACCTAAGCAGATCTTTACCAAAGGGAGCTTTCAGGAATAAGAATCTCACACATCCTTCATGCCACCCAACGTACCAACAGACTCAACACTTACTGTTGTGTGTTTTGACTCCTTCCTGACTCTAAGTTACTGCATGTAGTCAGGATGACAGGACCAGACACTTTTGGGCTGTCCTGGTAAGCAGATACAGCACATCTTATGTTTGGTGGAAGTATTCTAGATCACGTCAGGTATCAGAGTTCATTTTGTTAACTGATGTGTTCCTGCTCTCTCCGTCTGTGTTTACACAAATGTTATTCTATAGGAGTAACTTTAGACTTCTAGCAATCCCAGGAAATGGTCTCATTTAACACTGCACCCCTGGCCAAAGCCAGCTCTGGTGTATGCAATCTACCTGCTGAAATCTGAGACTTTCATCATGCTAAGAAAATACAATGGATCCAACTAGAGTGATATTCTGGCCTCTCTTTCCTCTCTGCTGAACACTGGGGCAGGTATAACTGCATTATTTTTGCGTGTCCATTAAGCCAAAGAGCACATTTGCTAAGGTTTCTGGCTATGAATGAATGATCAAGAACAAACCCCACAATCCACTTGACTTAGTAGTTATTTTTAAAGATGCTCTTAAGAGCTCCTTGTACAGTGGCTGTGGAATGCTTCTCAGTTTCCACTATCTTCTGCAAAACTTGCTTCGTGGCCCAGATAACTTGGACCTGGCGATGCCACTTCCAGGAGTTATAGATGCAATTTATTTAATTCGTAAACTCTCTGGAGGAAGTTCCATCATTTTGTTCGGTGTTTATATAGCACTAAGTACAACACTGTCCTGTCTCTCAGCTCATGTATGCTGCTGTAAAACAAGTAATAAATGTTTTACAGAGAAAACAAACATGGTTGTGGAAGGTTATGGGGTTAGTTTCCATAACTACTAATCCCATAACCAAACTGACCTGTTTCTTGAGGGAGTGGCAGAAGGATGGTGTGCCTCTTCCTGCTCTTCAGCTGTGCTGCTCACCTCACCACTGTTTGCTCATATAAACTGGGATCCCAGCAGGGCTCTGAGCTGTACAAAGCAGTGAGGTTTTAAAGAACCTGTTTGCTTGTCCTCTTCTTGCATGGAGCCAGTGATCTCCAAAACACGGGGTAGATATGGAGAGAAAGTTATTGCTTGGGCTGTCCCTGCTTAATCCTCTGAGCTGGTTTCACCACAGGCTCTGTTGCTATAAATTAATCCTAAAGCAACTGGGAAGCGTTCCCCCAGGCCAGGCACTCCGTGCTGGTTGCAGTACGTGCATGCATTACTGACAATTTTCACGCAGATGTAATCTGTGGTCTTATTTGAGCAGACTTAGGCAGGCATGTGTGTGCAAAGGAAGGGTGAAGAGCCAGGCTGCACACACAGTGGCTGCGATTTAGCATGCAAATCAGATAGCTGGAATATGCAAATGTATCTTGCTGTTTATAGAAGCAATTACTTAATCTGTGTGTGGAAAAACAGGATAATTGTGTGTAAATTAGACGTATCATTGCATATCTTGCAGTTGTGCGTTTAAATGGTCAGCAAACCAGGTCCTTTCTATCAGTAATTAATGACTTTATATACTAAGGGAAACAAAGTACTAAATCTCTTTCTAATTTTATTCTTATTTTTCTATTTCTACCAGGTCCTTAAACAGTTCAAACCTCTGCTGTCATTTCATTCCTTGTTCCCTGTCTGCTGGAATATTTCTTTTCCTTAGCATTTTTTGGGAAGAAATAAGCCATAGCTCTGAGAGTAAACTCCCTCTTTCCACCCACAGAACAGTCTTTTGCATCAGAAGTACATCACAATACCCTCTTTAAAAACTTGATTATTTTAGTAAAAGTCCTTCACCATTGACCTTCTTGCTGCAGTCTTTCCCCAAGTGTTTGTCATGAGGCCAGTAAGTCAAAATTCAGCTTGAAGTTCTTGAATTCAGTCCCATGGCATCATACTCCTCTGGTTTGCCTTCCCCCCAAGCAGTTAGGATGAAACCTCAGCCTGAGGTGAGGGTCTGTTGGGCAGTGACACGGCTGATATTGGCAAGGCAGGGGTCACGGGTTTGCTGTGAGTTTTCTGCACAAACCCCAAAAATGTGATTTTTATTTTATTATTTTTT
>WEIS01070699.1:0-15367 GCA_013389965.1 Todus mexicanus
TCCATAACTCTTGTACCCGGCATCTCTCTAAGCTTATCCTCCATTTATCCTACCAGAAGTTACTCCATGTGAACCTACCCCAGGAAGCAAAGCTTTAGCTGAACGCCTCTTTTCTTTGCTGTGTTGGCTGACCTGGAGAGAAACTTGATGAACCAAGTCAGCCTGTTTGGGTGCTGAATGAGTTCTCCTTCCTCACTTGCAACATGTAGTAGGAGCTCCCACAAACTAACCATGCCCCGAAGAATAAATGCTCTTTGTGTATGTTGTTCAAGTTCTTCTCTTCCCTACTCTTGTAACAGAGCATTCAGAGCTTGGCTCAAATGACTTTCGTATTTGTTTTGGGTTTCCATGGCTCTAGGAAGCTTCTCCTTCACCTTGGCATTCTTGCCAGCCTTGTTAGGACATGCAGAGCCACATATTTTGTGCCTCTTCAACACTGGACCTGTGACAGGGAACTTCTGGTCTGATTTAGATAGAAGGATGGTGATCGGGTGCTTTGCAAAACAAGTTGGAATGGAGTAAATGGGAATAATACGAGGTTTTCTTAGGAGTTTAAGTTGTTAAGAGCTGGTGGGAGAATGTTTTCACAATGTCTTCAAGCAGTTAGGGGATCCACCCCCTGACTGTGGGTGCAGTTATCACCAAAACCCGGCATAATCAGCTGTTCTAGCGAAAAAGGGTGTAATGTGGTGTGACAGCGAAGAGATTCTATCACTCTTTCTATTCAGCAAGTCTGTGCTGCAAATCTTGAGTCATACGCTGATGCTTTTAGGGGCAGTAGATAAGATCTGTTGTTATGAAAGAAGACGTTGCGTCATACGGAAGATGCAAGGATACGGTTATGTCAATGCCACCCATCCATTCATACTGTAAAAGCTTCTACCTGTGTTTCAGCGTAGATAATCCGTGCAAGCACGGCACCAAAGACGCTCACACAGCTGTTGGAGTCTTTGTCTCTTTACTGACCTCTGCTAGGCTGCATTACTTAATCTTCCAGAAATTTCTGCAAAGGAGCACCAACAGGAACCACCTTTGCTGTGTGGTTATCAAGAGGACCTCTCAATGCAGTACTAGTTAACTAGTGGAGCACACCCCAATAATGGGGAGCATCTGGAAAGAATATGGTTGGCAGCAGCGCTGTGCCCATCGGCTGCTCCACTATAACATGATTTAGCAGAGCTTTGCTCACCTGACCCTTTTCTAGACCAGCGTTGAGGACCACGAACCAAACGCAGTGAAGAATTCCTAAGGATTTACTAAAGGTCCTTGGCAGTATCGTTATGGCTCTAACAAGGTGACTCTGCTGTGTGGTTCTAGAGCAAGTGTTCCAATTAGGCTACAAGCCACTGGTGATCTCTTCCCTAAAACATGGTCTTTGATTCACAGGAGAAAAGGTAAAGTTTATGGTCATCAGGTGGTCCCAGGAAGTAACAACAGTTGTGGCGTTTTGAACTGCAGGGGAAGGTGGATCAGCGTGCTTAGGATTCACTTTTTTATATGTATAGTGTGTCACCTCTAAGGATTTATGCAGCTTCCATGAAAGCTATAAAGAGTTTAAGAGATGATCTGTTCTGCTTCTTCGCAAGTCCATTGCAATGGGCAATGGTCATAGCAGCTTGATTAATGATCAATGAAAATCGTAGAACAATGGAGGCATTTTTTTGGGAAGAGCCCTTTAAGCTCATGGAGTCCAACCTTTCTATTCTGTTCTGGTTTACTCAGCTTAATTAACAGGATTTTTGGGTTTGGGGTTTGGTTTTGTGTGTGTGTGAGAGAGCTGTTTTCAGAGGCCTCTGTTTGTGGAGATCTTGGGGTACGTTCTGCGGCTGGCTGCTCTGATGATATCCTTCAGTTTCTTGGGCTGTTGAAATCCATAGCATTGTCTATTACTGAAATTGTCAGTGCTGCCCACAGAGGTGTCATGAAAGAGGAACCCATTTAAGAGGTTTTACTGAGTCACAGCAGCAAAGGAAGCAGCCTACCCCATCACTGAATGGGTCTTCTACCAGTCCAGAAGAGCAAACAGAGGAATAGAATCATAGAATCATTTAGGCTGGAAAAGACCTCTTAGATCATCGAGTCCAGCCTAGAAAGGAAAGCACATTGAGCCCGATGTGCTGCTGCCCAGGCCAGTTAATACCATCTTCTTTCTTGCTACTCACCACAATTCAAACTGGTTTTATGTCTATTAGCAGCTAGGGACATGCTGAGGCTAAAGCATGGCAGGAACACAAGCACTAGGCAGCCTGGATCTCCTCGGTTTACTTGCTAGGGTATTCTCCAGATAGGGGAACTGGTTATGGACCCACGGGTGTTCAGGTTGGACTCTACGTGGAAATATTAAGCTCTAACTTTTCAACATTTGTGCTACAGTAAAACTACCTGGTGTTGGCTCACCTAAGATGCTCTAAACCAAAGATGAGCTCGCATTCTGTTTCCCAAAGGTACACGGCACCACCCATAATTGTAGGTGGCCCCATCCTCTCAAGTGTCCTAAATCATGGGAGAAGGGATAGGTAGTGATCCCTAAAACACAAATAGGCTCCTACAAATGATTGATGATCCATCAACTGGGTCTACAATTGGCTGGTGACCGGTCACCAGGGGTGTTCCTCAGGGCTCAGTTCTAGGGCCAGTTCTGTTCGATAAACTTGTCAATGATCTGGATGCAGGAGTTGAAAGCACCATTAGCAAGTTTGCTGATGATACGAAACTGGGAGGTGCTGTTGACTCTCTCGAGGGACAAAAGGTTTGTAGAGGGGTTTAGGTAAATCAGAGCATTGGGCAATCACTAATGACTTGGAATTTGTCTTGAATCCACGACAAAGCTGGAGAAAGGACTGAACGGAATGTTCCTCTGAGAAGGGGCTGAGGACCCTGGGGTTGTCTAGCTTGAAGAACAGGAGGCTGAGGGGCAACCTCAATGTTCTTGATAGCTTCCTGAGGTGGGGGTATGCCTGGCCTGGAGAAGACTGAGAGAGCATCTTCTCAAGGCTCATCAGTATCTAAAGAGCAGGGGGCAAGAGGATTGGGCCAGACTCTTGTCAGTGGAGCCAGTGACAGGCCATGGGGCATCGGGCACCAGCGGGAACCCAGGAGCAGGAGGAGCAACTTGTTTGGGGGGAGGATGTGGGAGCCTGGCCCAGGCTGCCCAGAGAGGTTGTGGAGTCTCCTTGTGTGCAGAGATTCCAAGCGCGCCTGGACACTGCGATGCTGGGCCCCCTGCTCGGGGGGACCCTGCTGGGGCAGGGGGGTGGCACCAGAGGAGCTCCAGAGGGTCCTGCCAACCCCACTAGACTGGGATCCTGGGAAGTTCTCAGATACTCCCTACCTGTTCCTTTTCCCACACCTGATGCACTGCGGCGGCTGCTGCCAGAGCCAGAGCTGGGGCCGGGAAGGAGCAGGATTTGGGGGGAGGCGAAACCTGGAAACCTGCAGCAGCAGGAACTTTGGGAGCAGCAGGAGGTTTGGGACCAGCGGGAGCTCTGGAAGCAGCAGGAGCTCTGGTGGAGGGTGGAGAGAGGAGGGTGGAGGGTGAAGGGTGGGGCCGGGCCCTGTCCCACCCTTAAAGGCGCTGGAGGGAGCGGGGCGCTGCGGCTGGAGATGCAGGAGGAAGGTGGAGGAGGAAGAGGAGGAGAAGGATGAGGAGGATGAGGATGGCCTCGCTGCAGGGGGCTGGGGAAGGGGCTGAGGAGCAGGATGGGGAGCGAGCTGAGGAGCCTGTGGGCAACCGGGAGCTGCGGCGCTTCACCTGGGAGGAAATCGGGGAAGGCAACGGGCGGGGAGCGGCTCCTGAGCAGCGCTGGCTGGTGATCGAGAGGAAGGTGTACGACGTGAGCCAGTTCTACCGGAGACACCCGGGGGGAGCCCGGCTCCTCCTCAGCCACGCCGGGCAGGACGCCACGGTGAGAGGCGGGGGTCGGGCAGAGCCGGGGCTGCCTGAGGGATGCAGAGAGGAGGAGGAGGAGGAGGCTGAGACCCAGGCAGGGAGGGCTGGGGNTTGCATGTGGACCTTCTGACCATGGAGATGAACAAAATTGAAAGAAGGAGCCAGTTTAGAGCGTGCTCAACTCATTTTAGTGTGCTGGAATTGCCCAGACAATGAATGAGCTTGGAAAATGCATGTATTTTGTTTTGGGGATCTAAGCTGGTTCTTATAGGCTGGTTCTGTGTCCGAATCATTAAGCCCTGCAAGACTTCAGCTGGTTCTGTGTGACACCAGCTCAGGTGTCTTCACACACAAGCGTGGGACACATTAAATAAGCTCTGCACCATAAAGGAAAAATGCTTGGTTATCCCCCCTCTCTCTTTTTAAGCACATACGAGAAAACTCCAGCTTAATGGCTGCAAGTGAAGTTAATAGGAAGAGCATTTATTTTGCTCCAGAGACACTGAAGAACACAAAATCTTCCTCAGCTCAGCACTTTTGGATGACAACAGCATCAGCATCATCACTTCTGGCAAGGCACGATATTCAGAATTTGTATTTATTCCAAGGCAAATCAATACATATGTGGGAATATATCCAGGATACTGATGGTGAAGCAAGAAAATCCTCTTCATTTCTAAGAGCAGTTTCATAAGACCGTGTGAATCCGACAGTTAATCTGGAAGACAAAGACAAAAAGAAGCGAAAGAAGCATTTATGAAGAAGATCCGTAAGGTTTCGTGAGGTCTGCACACCTTGGACTAGGTCAATTGCTTAATCTTTTGGATGCATATAATGAAAAATCAAGGAAATTATTTCCGTTCGACTGAAGGATTTTACCAAGAGCATGTAGCCTTGAAAGATGATAGCTTGGAAGAGGATGAAAACCACCGAAGGTTCTCAGTGAGAAAAGAAACCCAAGGAATGGAAAAATGAGCATAATTAATGTCACGATATTGATAAGGGCGACATTACACAAAACTGAAGAGGAGCCCTTTTATTGCTGCTTTTTGTTGTGGTGTTTTCTCACAAAGGATGGAAAAGCAGAGTTAAGGAATGAGGTGACTCAGAAAACAGGAGCAACAATGTTGAGACAGCAAATTTGGGCTGGATTGGGCAAAATTCGGTCGAATTTTGGAGGCTATAAAAACATCTGGTGTTGCAACATCATGAAATAGAATCATAGAATTGGCAGGGTTGAGAGGGACCTCAAAGATCATCTAGTTCCAACCCACCTGCCATGGGCAGGGACACCTCCCACTAGAAATAACCAGATAGGTGCTAATTTCTGGATTGATCAATGATAGCGATTATGTGCACGGTATTTAAACCCACTGTGCGTTCCATAGATGCCTTGATGCCACTCATGCAGCTGCCCAAACCCGTGTCCTTTCGGAGTAGAGGACAGAAATTCTGCAGCGGTTTGCTGAAAGAGATTTGCTCAACAACTTCGTTTGTCTTAGTTAATTTGGGAGTGGAGGCCTCTACCCAGTGAACAGGAGGAACCACATTTTTTCTCTTAAGCAGTTGGATTTAAAGGGCAAATTGCACAACAAAGAAGATTCTGGTCTGCTGATAAGAAAGGTCTCTTGGGTACCTGGGTGGCCAAGAAGATGGAAAATTCACTAATACTGCTGGTTGAGAAGCAGGGGAAGAAGCAAGGCAAGGCAACTTAGGCTTGGCTTTAGGGATATGATGGAGATTCATTCAACGTTGTGTTACGGAGCTTGCGTACCTACAGTAATTGCAGCAGTGAAGTCAGACCTCTTCTGCTTGCCAGCTGAAATAAGATCTCATTTGAGAGCCTAGGATAAACACGAGAAGAAAAAGGTCAGCAAAAGCTTGAGGAGATAGAAGATAAAAGGGAATCTTTGCCGTTGTGGCTCCTCCACGATATGAATGTCTTGCAGATTGAGGTAAGTGACTTCGAATCAGTTTTTCTTACCTCTTCCTTGCCTCTTGTGCATTTGCAGGATGCCTTTGTAGCATTCCACGTTGACAAGGTGCTGGTGGGCAAGTACTTGAAGCCGCTGCAGATTGGGGAGCTGGCGCCAGATCAACCCAGTATTGAGCCTACTAAAAATGTAAGTCTATCCTCGTAAATCAGATCAAAGGGAAATATTCTAGGATTAGACCTTGTTCTTCTCTACCAGCGTCGCTTCTGGAACAATGGGATCCAGGTTCTTCACAAGTTTTTGTGCTACTACTTAGAAACAATCTACAGATATTCGTCTGAATCCACGTTATGTGGTTGCAAATGAGATTCCTGAAGGTTCCTCTTATCACATCAACTCTACATAAGTAGCAGAGCCTTATTTTGCTCTCGTGAATCTCACAGCTACCACCTTTTCTTCTTCCCCTTGCTTTGAGAAAGAGCTAACCAAAAATGAAGTCATTCTTTCCAGCTGACAGTGAGCTTTGCTCCACGCAAATTCCATTTGCCCAGAATGATTGGGAAATGAGGCTGGCAAGCCCCTGTGTGGGCTGGGTGGTGCAGAGACGGGAATCAGGCTTGGGAAGCATCTGCAGAGCTGGTAAAGCCAAAGGTGGGTTGGTCTAGCAGCCGTGCTGTGCTCATTCCTTCCACTCTCCTTCCTCAGTGCCCACCAGTTTGAGGCCAGCTGGACTGCAAGTTCTGTTTTTATACAGGTATTTAGCCCTCTGCTGATAATCTTGAGAAGGGTAAAGTGAAGGCTGGTATTCATCTATTGTAACTGGTGGCAGAGGAGGAATAATTTCATCCGAAAGACCCACCGCAAGATGTCACGCTGCGTTCACACACATATAAAACACCTTCAACCAGACACCGCTTCCATCTGAGCTATACGCTGCCCACCAAGAAGATGATGGAAGAAGCACCCAAGATACAGTCTTAGGGGTTGGGGGCACAGACTTTGTGCTCTGTGATGGCTGCTGCTTGTTTCTCTGCTCTAGGTGCCTTATCATGCAAAGAGAAGCTGCAGGAGAAGCTATGATGAAGTTTACTAGTGTGCAAGCCCAGCTCGTGCCCATTTTGCCTGTTCCTTTGCTCTTTCTTTCCTCCCTTGAAGTGGTCCTTGGCTTTTGAGGCTGCAGCACTATGTTCTAGAAACACAGAATGTGTGACACTGGTGCTTCCCACAGGCAATGCTGGTGAAAGACTTCCGTGAGCTGCGTGCTACTGTGGAGAAAATGGGACTTCTGGAGCCAAATCAACTCTTCTTCTTCCTGCACCTCGCTCACATCCTCTTGTTGGATACTGCTGCTTGGGTCATCCTCTTGTACTTTGGGACATCCTTACTGCCCTTCCTTGCCTCTCTGGTGGCACTGACCATTTCCCAGGTAAGCAACTAAGTCCACAGCATGTGCATGTGGGCTTGCATCAACTTTCCTCCACACAATACTGTTGCAGGTTTGTAGTCCTCTTTCGGTGTGGCTCTCCTTTCTCATTAGAAGACAACTGCTATATGGCATCTCTTTAAAGAAGAAACTCCGCATATGGGGAGCTCCCTCTAAACCTAGTCTGAGATTCTTTCAGCAAAGTATACACCAGAGGAAGATTCTGGAGTATCACAATCTCATAGTTCCTTTCTGATTGTGATTTTTGGAGCTCTGTCCCAGAAATAAAACTTGATCTTTCAAAGCAAAGGATGGATGTGGCATCATCCTGGTCTCGATTCCTCTTTTTCCACCCCCTCTCGATGTTTTCCTTTTCCTCCTCTAGGTCCAGGCCTCATGGTTTCAACATGATTTAGGACATCTTTCAGTATTCAAGAAGGCCAAGTGGAACCACTTGCTGCATAAGTTTGTGATGTGCCATTTGATTGTAAGTACCTGAGCTTGGAAAAACTTCTTAGATGCGATGGATTCCCTATAAAAGTGTGCGTTGAGAAGACTCTGGTGTTCGGCACTGGGCTAAGGATGGGGAAATGGTGAGAATCTGGCCCTGGAAGCGTTGTACTTCTCACACTTTGCTCTTCACTAAAACAGGGGGCATCAGCCAGATGGTGGACTCTTCTGCACTCCCAGCACCATGCCAAACCCAACTGCTTCGAGAAAGATCCTGATATTGATATGCACCCTTTCTTGTTTACCTTGGGGAAGAAACTATCTGTGGAGGTCAGTGTGCGCGCGCTCGCTCGTGTACCCTAGGTCCTAACTGAGAAGAACATTCTAGTCTCCAAAAAGCACGAGGTACCTTGAAGATCCAAAGCTAAGCTTCTGAAAAAAAGACTCCTTTTGTCCGTGCCTGCTTTCTTCAGCCTTTGTCAGCAGCTCACAGTTCACGTGAAGTTCCTTGAAAAATTTCTTGAAGAGCTGACAAGTAGTTGTAGATGAATTAGACGTGATCGGTGCGCATCAAATGCAGGGTGGAAAAATCTATCAGCAGGAAGGCTATTAATGGTTAGAGCAACTTAATGACCTAGGAGAACAACTCGGTAATTAATGATTGTCTGATAACTTGTAAACATGAATATAAAGCATGTCCGCAGTTGGTATGGGATTATTACTTTGATATTACTGTCTGAGGCTCAGAGATAGAGGTGGCTTTGGTGTGTCTATGCCTTCTAGGAGAAGGTATAAGCCTTGCTGTCAAAGGCAGCCAGCCAAGCAGGACCCAATAACCAAAGGCTGTGCCTGGAGCTCTGTGGGACCTGTTGTTGGCAAGTCCCTCTAGTGGCCAGAAGTCACTGGATCACGTAGGATGTTCTCAGCTTGTACTTTAGGTCACTTCCAGGAGCGACAACCGAAGGCAAAGTCGGACCACTTTTGTTGTAGGACTTCGTCAGTTCTTGAGACCTTGGCAGAGTAGCTACAGCAGTGAAATAGTCTTCTCCTCGGAAAATCTGTGCCATGATGGGGCTGTCATTTAACTGTACAGAAGAATCAGAGAAGTAGGGAGGGGAAAACAGCGAGAAAATCCGTCTGACTGGTTTTGTCAGATAATCGAACTTAGCCTTGGACTATCTAATACCTCACAAAAGGAATTAGGAGTGTGGTAAGAACATAAAACCAAGGAAATGCAGTTAAAATTCACCTCCATCCACCCGCAAAATTATTTTTTTCTTAACTTATAGATCACACCATCTTTTAAAGTATGAAATACTCTAGGGTAGCATTTAGGGTATCATTCCTCTACAACCCAGATAACAGCGATGTCTGTGCCAGCAATTTCTTTCCCACCACATATCCATTTAGGTTTTTATTACTGGCTGTTGCCTCTGTTTTGGTTTGTCATAATTACATCTAGGGTCACTCGTCAGCAATCACTTATTTAATTCACTCTCCTTTACTGGAGAAAAATCTCGTGCTTGCTTAATAGTTTTCCTCTGAAAGACGATACAAAGCTGTAAAGCACTAAAATCTTCCCCTAACGGAATGAGGGTTTGCAGAAAAGGTGTATTATGTGTGTAAACTAATAGTAGAGGGAGACAGGAGGGAGATGGTAGGAACGAGGGTTGTGGGAAGTCTGCAAGAGTTCCTATGGGGAGGACAGAATGGGAAACACCGGGTGACCTGTGCAAAGTGCTCAGTTTCTACTCAGTGTTTGTGGGGTTTTTTTCTGTTTCTTTTCACAGCTTGGGATCAAAAAGACAAAATACATGCCCTACAACCACCAACACAAATACTTCTTCATCAGTGAGTATCTCCATTCTCCTGCAATACCATGAGGGATACTAAAGGGGCAACCCAAAATCCAGAGGTTTCATATGTATTCCTGCTGTTCCTCTGCTTTGAACAACCAAATGGGGACCCAGATCAGTTTTGGGGGTCTGGAAGCCACTTCTCTGGGGCTGCTCCTCAATTAGAAGCCTACAATGAAGTCTCTGGTCTGTAAGCGCTGGCAGGTGAACAGACCTAGAAATCTTTAAAGGTGTTAATCACAGAATGGTTTGGGTTGGAAGGGACCTTTAAAGATCATCTAGTCCACCCGCCCTGCAATGAGCAGGGACATCTTCAACTAGTTCAGGTTAACCAGAGCCCCAGGAAACAATACGACCTGTGTTGATAGGTGACATTAGCAGCAGCAGGTTGTCAACCTGAAGAGCAGGAACTGTCCTAAGTCAAGCTTCAAAGAGTTTCTTGTCTTACCAGTGTATTACCTCCTGAGGTCAGCAGGCGCCCAGATTGCTTATTGTTTGTCTTTGCTGACACCTACTGACATCAACCGGAAAGTTCTGCAGCCCCAAACCACCTCAAAATACTCTCCACATGGAGCAGCAGCTGGGGGATCCTTTGCTTCCAGTTTGATTATCTGTCATTCCATCCATGACGTGACCAGTGATAATGAATTCTCCTTTACAGCTCTTCCTCCGCTCCTGTTTCCCACCTACTTCCACTACCACACGTTTTATATTGCATACACAAAGAGGTATTATGGGGTAAGTGTTGGTGCTCGTCCAGCCAGAAAGGGGTCAGCTGGGGGCCTTCAACCCTCCTTCTGACCATGGAGCTCATTTCTGCCCAGAGCTCAGTCCCTGCTGCGTCAATGCCCTTTGGTTAAGCCCAATAAGATGGTCGGTTCGGCGCAGCGCTTTTGGTGGCTCTGCAGATGTTTTGCTAAACCCATCACGCTCTCCAGCTTGATGACCAAGGCCTAAAAAAACAACCAAGAGGCTGTTTGGCTTGTCCTGCTTTGCCTCGTTTGCAGAACCATGGAGCGTACTGTCCCCTTTGGCTTGTGGAAGCAAACTAGAAGGTCTGTAGTGGTCAGGAATGGGAGGATGTGGATTTAATTTACATATTAATCTAACTACTGGGCATGAATCAGATTAATCTCTTTCACAGAAAGCCATGGGGAAAAAAAAAAGTGTTATCGGCTTATGCTAACTTGGCTTGCTCCAGGTGATTCAATTCAGCAAAAAGCTACAGAAGTTAAATGTAGGTTGTTCTCTTGTAGATTTAACGTGAAGCTTAGACAAATATTTCAGCAAATATAATTTGGAATCATTTTCTTTTCTTGTTGTCTCTGGTTTTCGTAGGACTTGGCCTGGATGCTGACCTTCTATATCAGATTCCTTTTTATTTATGGATCATTATTAGAGATAAAGAGTCTCCTGGCATATTATTTTATATTCAGGTGATAACTCTTTGGAACACTCTTCAGCCTTGCTCTACATATTCTTTCCATCTACACCTGCCTGCTTTCACCTGCCTCATCTCTCCGTGTTCTCCTTTACCATCTCATTTTTTCACTTAGTTTAGTTTTGCTGTTAATTTAAGACTTTCCTGCCCAATTGCCACATCAAGTTTTATGTCGCCTCTTTGGCTTTGGCAGCAAAGAGACTTCACTGAGTGCTGACCAAACTGAGAACCCCTTACCTGGCATAACCTTACCGTACATTCAGCGCTTTGGGTGTTGGGTCTGCTACTGGTTTGAGAATATTCAACAGCAACAGCTTAGCCTGGGCTTGCAAATGCCCAGGCATTAGCCAGCAGCATGGGCTTGAACGGACAATACACTCTCCACTTGGATCATCTTACTGATTCTAATCAGTCTGGGCCTTGGCTACAGATAAAACAAGGTGAAAACCAGGCTACGTGAGTTTTAACCCAAGCCTTATGAAATAATCATGAGTTTCATAAGGATGTATGAAACTTGCAGCTTTTGGAAGTTCTTCCAGGTGCTGGGTTAGCAAGGCTGGTGTCCAGCCAGGTGTTTGTCAGTCTGGCCGTGCTGTTATTTCGACGGCTCATCATTTATTTGCTCTACCTGTTACTGAATTCTGGCTTCTTCTCTGCACAGGATGCTGGAGAGCAGCTGGTTTGTCTGGGTGTCGCAGATGAACCACATCCCCATGGATATTTACTACGACAAAAACCAGGACTGGATGTCTACTCAGGTAACATATTTTCTGTTCTTCAGTTGCGGCCATACAGGTACAAATTCCAAGCGTAGGACAGGGAAGTCGTCTATTGCATCAAGGGTGGAAACCTGGTGGTAACTGGGAAGTGAAGGGTGATAGGATTACGGGATTCAGTTGCAGTAACATTGAAGGGGGACGTCAATGACAAGTTCATGGGCAATCCAAAAATCAAAGCTAGGTCCCAGCTCTAGTTGTTAAACATACCCACCTCCCTGCTTACGGCATCATTCTGTCTCGGACCTTTTCCAGTCACGCAGAGATAGAAGTTGGTGTCCTGCTCTTGCTGAGCAGTTTCACACCAGCCGAATGCTGCTGGGGGGTCCCCTCCTTGCAGAGATTTCAACTGGAGTCCAGCAGTAAAGTCTGACCGCCACAGAAGAACGCTGCCGCCTCGGCTTTTTCTGCAGACAAAGGTCTGAGAAGACCCTGGAGGAGCTTTTGACTGTTTTGCCATGGTCCCCGTTAGCCAGTTTACATCTATCTGCTGGTCCCCAAAGCTGAACGAGGATTCTGATCCCTGGCTTGAGGTAGCTCTGCTTAGGTTAGAAGAAAACAATAGAGCAGAGTAGCCCAGTAGGCTGTGCTCGTCAGACAAAGGAGGAAGGCAGGAAGGCTGCAGCCACTGATCTCTACTGACTTTGCTTTCCCTTCTCCTCCTCTAGGTCCATGCAACATGCAACGTTGAGCAGTCTCTGTTCAACGACTGGTTTACGGGGCATCTGAACTTCCAGATTGAACATCAGTGAGTAAGCGCCCTCAAAGAATTTTCTTCCTTTTTTTTTTTTTCCCCCCCTAATATTTGTTTCTTCTCTTGTCTTTTTTTCTTGTCCCTATTCTTCTTTACTCTGAATTCCAGAAACAGTTGTGGGGCACCAATGAGTTGGTCTTCAGAAACACTGACCACCCTAAAGAGAATCAGAACGTAGCTTGGTCAAGGTGATCCTGCTCCGGCAATGGGGGGATTGGACTAGATGAGCTTTCGAGGTCCCTTCCAATCCCTAACAATCTGTGATTCTGTGATTCGAAACCTTCACTGGAGCCACAGGAAGGTGGGAGGGAAGGACTAGTGAGAACTGAAGATGGGCAGGATCTATGAAACCATCCAGACAGCAGCAGGGTCCACCCAAAGTAGTAGCTTGTGAGCACCAGTGAAAATGCAGATGCTGAGGCACCCTGTTTATGGTCCGACAGGGGTTTAAGCCCACCTATACAGAGTCCTTATGCTCTAGAGGCTGAGACCCAACCGAAGGATGGGCTCAGGAAAGTGGGAAAAGTCTTATGAGTTACTTGAGCTAAAAGCACACGAAGAGGAAAGAGGAGCCGGGAGCACTCAGAGACCCTGCTCAGTGTGAGCTGGCTGATTCCTGGGAAGCGATAATGAATGTGAACATCTGGAAGGTAATTATTTCTTATGGAGAGAAAAAGAAAATATTCAAAGCCAATTGTCTGTCTCCTGTTCACAGCCTCTTCCCCACAATGCCAAGACACAACTACTGGAAGGTGGCTCCTCTGGTGAAGTCCTTGTGCGCCAAGCACGGCCTTGAGTACCAGTGTAAGCCGCTGCTCACGGCTTTTGCAGACATTGTGCAGTAAGTACAGAAGGGTGTAGGAGAGACTGGCATCCTCAAGAACAAGAGTTGGCTTGTTCTCTTACGAATCCACCCACAACCCCCCTATTTCCCTTATCCCCACCAACGCTCCTCTGCGTGACCCCCATATAATGTGGCCTCTTGTATTCTCTTTCTCCCAGCTCCTTGAAGAGTTCAGGAGAGCTCTGGCTTGACGCCTACCTACACAAATAAGAAGACGAGGCTTGAAGGTATCACTCACAGCCTGCCACGTCTTTGTGCTCCCAGCCAGCTGAGGAGCAGGGACTACAAAGGGACTCTACAGCAGAAGCAAATGGATGAGAACTGAAGGATATGGTTCCAATAGTTCTGAAGTTACCTGAATTTTACTTCTGGTCTTTCCTGGTGTTTTGGTTCAGCTATGTTAAGAATGGAGCGGGTTAAGCAGGAGATGAATGGTTAGAACAGGGAGAAACTCTTGGCCAGCCGCGTCTGAGTAAATACGGCCAAGAATGTTTCAGGGTACGTGTTGAAGTCAGACTATGGACTGGTGCAGCTGCACACACTTCATGTCAGAGTTCTCTGACTAGCTCTGGTTTTGTAGGTACCCCTCACGTGGAGGGTTTAATGCTTTAATGCAACGTTTGCTTATTTGAAGCCGTTTGAAATTGCACAGGATTTAGAACTGAGATGGTGTTCCAGCAATGGGTGTAAATCATAATAAATTATAATAAACTGCACGTCACACTGAGTACAGCCCTTGCAATAAGCAGTTGAGTAACAACATGAAGGTGTTTTCCATCACGCTTGTCTAGAGCATCCTCATTGTCACATCTCCTTCTACACCGAGTAACTGCTCGGTACTGCTATTTCTGTAAGAATATGATCATCCTAGAGAAAGGATAAACTGAAAGTAAAATATATTAGCCATAGACCTGGTGGAGCGGGGCCAGAGGAGGCCCCAGCAATGCTGGGAGGGCTGGAACCCCTCTGCTGGGAGGCCAGGCTGGGAGAGCTGGGGGGGGTCAGCCTGGAGAAGAGAAGGCTCCGCGCAGACCTTCTGGGGGCCTTGCAGGGCTTCAAGGGGCCTGGCAGAAAGATGGGGACAGACTCTGGAGCAGGGCCTGTGGGGACAGGACAAGGGGGATGGGTTGGAACTGCCAGAGGGAGATTGAGAGTGGAGAGAAGGGAGAAATTGTTGGTGCTGAGGGTGGGGAGAGCTGGGCCAGGTTGCCCCGAGAGGTGGTCGCTGCCCCATCCCTGGAACCATTCCAGAGCTCTGGCCACTTTCTTCCAATAACGAAAGCCATCGCTTTAATAAATAGAGGTTAATAAATGGAAATCTCACCAGGTAAAAAGCAAGATCTATTGAAAGCCTCTGATTTGATAATGAGTGGACTTTGCATTGTTTGTGCAATGATTATATGTGCCCTGCTCAGCACCGACTTTCACTTAAAAACCTTTAACCCGGTATAGTCAGCCAGAACATGTGGATTTGTTATTAAACCATTTTCTGCCTTGGAAAATGTGCAGTTACGTTTAGAGGTTAACAGCTCAAAGTACAGTTCCTAAACCATAGGAGTAAAAGAAGTGATTCCTGAAGTCTGTGGGAGAAGCGAAGCAGGACTCAGAACTCTGTCTGTTATTCACAAACACGTTTCCATTATTTTAAAAAGCCTTTTAAAAAATTACCTTTAAGTAGTCTTGGAAAATAATTTCCTGGAGGAGACGAGAGGGCTGATTTTTGAAGAGCAGCATTTGGCTTCTAGTGCAATTTGCAGTCAGGACCCCTGGAAGTCGAAATGCAAGGAAAAAAAACCAGAGAAGAGCTGCAAATGTTTCATTAGTTGAGGTCCCAAGAGTGTGCAAATGAGGAAAGATGTGCAAAAAAGGTTGAGCAAGATTGAGACAAAGGGCTGGGGCTAACTGTGGCCCAAAGCCAAAGCAATATGGATCAAAGCCAGAGTAAACAGGAGCAGCTGCCAAATTTCCGCCCCCCCCCCCCCGGGAGTCCCACGAGACTT
>WEIS01070701.1:254-11876 GCA_013389965.1 Todus mexicanus
TCTAGGGTTCTAACATTGTGAGATCTACTCACAAATGTGGACTCCACACATGATAAATAACCCTGCTTCCAGATCTCCTGAAAAAGCTTAAGAGCATAGCCAATGACATTTTTAAAGATGATTTCAGTCCTGATAGATGGTAGCACTGACATTTTGCATTCATTATTTAAGATTGTTTTGCACTTGTAGAAACAGTGAGTGCTTTTTGAAAATCTAATGGTAATTTGACATTCACAAATTTCTTGTCACCTGGCAAAGCCTGTTAAAATGTTACAAGCAATTATTTTAATCTTGTTGAAGATTAATCATGCTTTAAAACATCGGTTCTGGAAATAAATCCTAAATGTTAATACTGATAAATTACTGTTGCGAATGGATCATTATGTAGAGGAAACATTTAGTTTAATTGAAGTTGTTCCTAAGCCTCTCTACATACATTATACACTGCAAGAAGACGAAAGCAAGTTCTGTCCTTTTGAAGCAAAGAACACAGCCCCATCCTGGTTTTAGTCTCCATTGTAAAGGGAGTAAGGGAAATCAGATCAGAGTAGGTGCCTTGCTGGGATGTCAGTTTTTAATCCAGTAGACAATTCCAACCTAAGCGGACAGAGTGTCCACAGAGGTTTGGCAAAGATGGCCAAATAAAGACTTTACCAGGCTCTCCCATCATGAAAAGAGACGCTTTACTCGGAGGGTGCAAGTTCTTCACTCTGAGGGTGGTAAGACACTGGAACAGGTTGCCCAGAGTGGCTGTGGATGCCCTGCCCCCGGAAATGTTCAAGACCAGGTTGGATGGGGCTTTGAGCAACCTAATCTAGTGAGAGGTGTCCCTGCCCATGGCAGTGGGGTTGGAACTAGATGATCTTTAAGGTCGCTTCCAACCAAAACCATTCTATGATTCACAGGATGCCACAGAATCTGCAAGAGACTGAAACTTGGTCCGTAAGGGACAAAGCCTCTTTGTGCAGGAGACAGGATGTTCAGGAACATCTTCATGCAGCTGCTTCCTCAAAAGAGAAGCACAAAGGTTTCTAAGGCTACTAAAATGCACCTATTAAGTCATTTTAACATTTCCTTCCCTTGCAGTGCCTTGGTCCTGACTATATTCAAAGATAAAGTAGCCACAAATGGGGGAAATATGTTACCACGCACTCTTTATCCGACAAAACTTTTGTGCTGTGCTGGCAAGGAAGATGGATATGGAAAACAGAAGCTCTGTAAATCTGCAACATAACTAGAACATCCTTAGACTTGGAAGATCTGCTATCAACAGATAGCTCTTGCTGGAAACAGTGTAAAGTGAACCTAACAGTCTGACCACCAAGCCTGAGACCTGTTTTGCATTTGCATTAGTCATTGTGAGACTTTGAGCACTGATGTTGTTTGGGCTGGAGGGCTCCCAGACTACCTTGATGAGTCCAAAGCACTGTGCAGAACTGGGCTTCTGGGCTTGCTTCTCTGTCCTGCCCTGTGACTACTCTGTGCCTAGGCACATGCTTGAATATCTACTTTTTTGCAGGAGTTTCTAGCAAGCCAGATGCAAAGACACACTAGAGGAGCCTTGTCCAGAGGATACCCTTCTGTTGCATAGCATGCATTAGCCCTGTATGAAGACAGCAGCCTATTGGTATCAGCTCTAACACAGTCTCTGAAAGCCAGCTTCTTTAAAGAAGACAAGTCTTAAAAAAAATTCTTCTTGTATCTTCCACAGAAAAAGCATCATGGGAGCTAGCTTTCAAATGCCAGGATCTTCTGGAAATGCTCTTCATTTCTATAAAGGTCCTCATTTCTTTATTAACTCCACGGGCACTGTTATGCTCCCATGTGCTGCATGCAGCGTAGCTCCTGCGCTTCTAAAAGATGGAACAGTCTGCTTACAGTCCACTGACTCCTCACCATTCCCTACCAGTGGGATTGCCATTGTGATCAGGTGGCACTCCTTGACCTGAACATTTCTTTGATGGGCAAGTTTTTCTGCTAGAAGGCTGATGAACATACTCTGCTCTGGTGAAACCTCGCCTCGAGTCCCATGTCCAGCTCTGGAGCCCTCAACACAGGAAGNCGTGACAGTAAGAACAGAGCTGAATTATGTTCCAGTCTGTGCATGGAGTCCAGGGTTCTGTGTCTTATCCCTGACGAAACGGACTAAGAACTTGAACTATTTCAAGGCTACCACATAACCCTGACATGTTAACTACTTGGGCTGTTACTGAGCTAGGTTAGATTCAAATCCATGGACAAAGGTAAAAGGTTTTGTGTTCCATTCCTGGCGCCAAGCATTCTGTTCTCTTACTTGGCTCCTTCCATTACAGAGCACCCATTAGCACTTCATTCTGTATAGCTAATCTAATAAAGGGACAAGTGAAGAGGGAGAAGAGAGACGATGGGCAGGAATTACTGTCCAAATTAAGTGTTAAACTTTGGCTTCTGTCCCCACCTTGGGTGAGGGTTACAAGGATTAGAGTGGAGAGAGGGAAAGGAACTCCTGTTTCTAGAGCATGACCATGAAAATAGAGACACTGGTAACTATGAATAAAATGGAAAAAGTAAATACAGCCCACTAAGTAACACCACTGGGAAAACAAATGTTCTCAAAGAAAAAATTCAGAAACTGCATAGTTCTCTGCAGCACAAAGCACTGAGAGCCAAGGTCTGTTTTTTTGGAAAAGGTCCCTTGCATCTGGATCCCCATCAGACTTGGAAGAAGTAGTCTAGGAGGGCTGTGGTTTGGAGTGCGCCGGCATGCTCATTGTGTATTGTTTCATTTTCTTTGTAATAGTAGCAGAGGTTTCATGTCTGACATAGCGAGTCTCCCCTCCCCTGTTCTCACCTGAGATGTTTCTCACCACAGTCCAGACACTGAGGAACTGTAACGAGGCAAAAGCAGAAGCTGGATATTGATCCCAGCTTGAGACTCGAATCACACATGGCATACATACTACTTTTAAAGATTTGCTGTGGTATCAGGCATTACTTGCCTCAAGCCCTGCTTTTGCACTTCATGTGTGAGAAAGAGCTCAACACAGACAGCAGCAGAAACTGGAGAGCAAGATCAGTATATACTAGCTCAATTCAACTGTCATGCAGAAAATATTGTGGTGTTTTGTGATGTCTTCATGTTCCAAATCCTGACACAATGACTGTCAGTGTTAATTATGTCAGACCCATGTAACATCCACCTAAGAACAGCAAAGTCAATGTGGTGTATTTATGTATAAAACACTAAAGAGTGTCTCCCCTTCTATAATCTCTTAACCTGAGTGCTAGTAATGCTGCCTTCCCGTTTGGAACACCTGTAGGTTTCCAGAGCTAAAAAAGTAATTGACAAACTGCATCTATCTTATGTGATTAAAGAATTTAAGGTTTCTCTTGCCACTTTTCTTCCTTTACTGAGGAGGAGTTTGCATGAACTGAAGTCATGAAGCCCTTCTTGACACTATCAGGAATAATCCCTGAATACAGCAGAAGGGTATTACAAAACAGAACAAAGTATAGTTCAGTTACAAATGCCTAAGAACACCATCGTCAACCAACAGCAGAATGATTCTGGGGTTTAGGGAGTGATATGCAATTTTAAAATCATGTTCTTTTGGACTGCAGTGGGAAAAATCTGCAGAGTTCATTGTTTTCCAGATTCTTAATTTTTTTTCAGTCTGGTGGTAAACCAAACATTTCCATGCATTTGTTGACATGTTCAGTGCGTTTGGTGACATGTGAAATCTTTGACATTTTGGTGAGAGAAGTGCCCTCAAAAACAAGGTAATCCAGCAAGCTGGGCTGTGCCAGACTGTTTGCTTTGGTTCGGTGGAAGTGGCTGTTAAAGAGAAGCTACAGCAAGCCCTGGTCTGCACTGAGGCCATGGCCTCAGCAGGGAGCTGGGTTACCTGGCTTAGCTTCCTCAACCTCTTCCTGACTGCTCAAGGTCAGACCCAGGAATCCACTGCCCTCCACGTGGGGCATGCCGAGAGGCAGGAATCTTCACCAGCTCCCTATCGCTGCCTCTTGGCCCTATCCCCAGAACTGGCTGATACTCAATTGGCAATACACCCTGACTTCATGCCTCCCTGCTAGAAGTCACAGTAGAGAGACAGAAAAACAAACGGCCCATAAGACCAAAAAGCTCTGTCTTCCCAAAACCTAAGTGTGTGCATAAGAAGGGCCTCTGATGCATTTGTATGAGTTTATTGCATGAATCGATTGAATGAACAGCTCTCATTTACTGCACACCAGCAATGCATCTCCTGGGTGCATCTCCTCCTCTCCCCTCCAGGTATAGATTGTCATAAATAAAAAGCAGAATTCTGATCGTTTGCCGCCTCACCCCAGCACCTACTCTCTGTCCCTGTTTCAGTCACCCTGATGGCTTCTTTGTGTTGCTGGTAGCCTGAAATCATAAAGTGTTGTTTCATTTGACTGGTAATTGTACCTCCTTTGAAGGGCAACCTTGTTTTACACAAGTTCAAGAACTAAAGCGAAGTTTATCCTGATAGCAAGTTTGTTACCTTCAGTGCTCTGACTTAAAGGATTTTAAAGTAAGTATGGCACATGTATGTAACGGCAACTCTCACATATATGATGGAAACTCTCCATCAGCTTGAAAGAGGCTTGAAAGCTGTATTTACAACGCATATTCTGGTTACTATGTGAATACAGCCTTCCTTTAAAATACAACTGGTGGGATCCAAAGAGCAGACACATTTACAGATACAAAGGCAGAAGATGATAACTTCTGTTAAGATCTCAGACGTGGAGATATAATTCTCACAAACTGCTGTTTGAATCAACTGTTTTGTCTCCCCAATATAACCTTAAGTTGCACATGGTCCTCACTCATTTGGGTAAAAGCATTTCTTTGAGTAACAAACCTGTAAATTCACTTCATAGACATGAGATCCGTATTGCCTTGTCTTTTCCTTGCTTTAACACATATGTCACTGTATCAGCCAGCTTAGATGAGCAACTGGTTCATTTTAGGTGTGTATGCTGTAAGATCCTAAGTGTGCTTTTGAAGATCTACTTAGGCAACAGTGCGCTAATGAGGTAGAAGTTGCAACCTGGGGCACAGCAGCTGTCAAAACCATCACAACCAAACAAGCTCAGCCCATTTCTCGTGGTGATATAGATGTTGAAATACATTTATATGTACATCAGATATTGATCACAGATTAGAATGCCTCAGTTTGTAGAACACATAAGCAGTATTCAGCACACATGAATTCTCTCACTGCCACTTTGGTACTGGCAGCCAGGCAGACCCCCAGATACAAACACTGTTTCTTTTCCTCTCCCACACTCCGAAGCTGCTGCATTTATGCGGTTTGCTATATGGTATTTCTCATCCCAATGGAAAGTGCCTCTGATCTCTCTCTTCAGAGGCAAGGCACAGCCATAACACCCCACAGATGCGCATAATACAAGGGAAACAAAGGAGTCTGGGAATGAGCAGGTGAGGATGGTAGGAGACCAGGAGCGTGGAGCACCCTTACTGTTCTGCCTGCCTTGACAACTCGAACACTCCCACCAAACCCAGGCTGGGCCACCCTGTGCAGCCCACCGCACAAGAGACATTGTTCGGTGCCGCGGTGCAAACGTGGCCAACGCGCCCAAGAGAAAGCTCTGTGGGACAGGCTGATCAGTCCCTGCTGTATTCCTGAAAGGGATGCACTGAAGCTAAAGAAGCGGATGGGGTGAAATCTTGTCCTAATTATGTTAATGGAAGCATTGTCATTGTCTTTAGTGGAGCTAAGCTTTCTCTGCAGGGAACCTGCCAGAAAATCCCAATACCCATTTGTATTTTCCTATTTCAGGATGAAATTAGGTACAGCATGTATTTCACCCACTGGTGTATGGCTGTCACCGTGGAAACCATGTTCAGTAGAGTGTGAAAACTTTTACAGTATTGGCTGGGTTCATAGAGTGTTGAGCACCATTTTTTCCCCATTAACTGTATTAAGAGCACTATCATTCAAAAATTAGCCTACCCACGTGTGTACAAATAGCTGTAATTATACGCATAACTGCTACATAGTTCTTCTGAAACAAATCTTGTACTGTATTTCTCAATTAAATTCCACTCTTCAAACACACTGCAATGACATAACAAGAACTTCTATATTTTTCCAAGCGTACATTAATTAGGTTTTCCATTGCAGCATGCTATGAGTAGATACTGCCCATTTTGCAGAGCAGGGTACACAGGAGTCATAGACCTTGTCAAACCATGCAGCCAAGTCCTGGCAGATTCGGGAATGGAATCCATGAGTCCTGCCTCTTTAGTTCCCCCGCTCTGATCACTAGACAACGCTCCCTTCCTCTGAAATAGGCTATTTTGATTGAAAACAGATGGTGTACATTTTTGGCACAGTGTTTTAACTATATTAAAATGCTCTGAATGAATATGTGCTTATATCATACCTATGTATGTATACGTGTATATACATGCATACTACATCTATGCATACAGAAATAGGTATGAGTTAAGACCATATTAATTTACATATATCGTATGCAAATGTAATGGATATGCTGGAAGATACTTAAGTGCAGCTGGACAGCTGACATACCTAAAACCATAAGCTGTATTCTTCTGCGGTATTGTAATTACACACTATGTATTCCCTTTCTCTAAGCAACAGACTTTACATTGTTGATGGAGTACACACTTGGATGTAATGCACGTATTAATGGGTTTTATAATTTCTTGAGAAATTCTAGTATAGTTTCAGTAAGGGATGAATCACATCCTTTTTCATGAGCTCCAAGACCAGCCTCCATCTTAGCTGAACACTGCACTTAGCGGACATCACCTGCATCTGTAGAGGGTTGTTTTTTGGTTTGTTTGTTGTTTGTTTTGGTTTTTCTGCAACTGAATTGTTACATCTTAAATATCACGTTTATCTTTTGAATTTGCTCTTTCTGTCATAAGATTTGCCCCTGCCTTAAGTCTTCACTGAACAGTTTGTTTCCAGCTAAGGACTGGTAAATACTGTCTTGGACTTGCTGTCAAAATTAAGATCATTCCACACATCATACCTTGGAGGAGATGACAAGGGCTAGTTTTCAATTATCCAACTCTTTGCCTACTCATCTGCTGCCTTGGGCCAGGTAAAGATGGTCTGTCATATCAGTTGGCAAACAGCTCAGGAGGTCTTTCCCATAGTTGGAAATCAGCCGAATGGTCTTCTATTGCTTGCTGTCTTTTGTGCATCCCTGGCAAATATGGGAGGGTGAGCTTTGAAAGCTACTCATATGGGACATATCCTAGTTACAACTCCCTTTCCACAAACCCCTTTTCCACAATCCCTTCCCATTGATGGTATTTCCATTTCTTTTATTGGTCGACTAGATTTTCCCCTTCACATACCGCAAAAGAGGTAAGGAAATAAGCCACAAATCCACAGTTATGCAGGGGGAGTTGAAAACAGCTCATTCCCTACGGGTGCTAATCCTTTGTCTGCATGTTAGCCCCAGCTACCTCATGCCTTATATGCACAGAAAGTGAGCCACAATTGGGGGTGAGATTAGAATTTGGGAATTCTATCTTTGCAGAAAAGGAGATCCTGAGCAAAAATAGTTATTTCAGTCTGTGCTAATTCCTGCTGGACTGACCTGTGAGTGTGCAATAGAAAAAGGAAATATCATTGATACTGCTCCTCAGTCTTTTTTGGTTCTAAATCTGCAGAACTCAGGAATCAGGAAATGCCTGCAGAAAGGTTTTGAGGAGGTCACAGAAACAGAAGTATGGTACAGTCCTGCTTTATCTACGGATAAACAAAATATGGCTGTTTATTGTGAAGAAAAAAAGACCTTAAAAAAAGAGCTTACTCTCTTTCAGAACTGTAGCTCAAAATCCACAAAAAGTAACACTGGCATTTTCTGGTTTCACAAACAATGCTGTAATGTAATATTAAGATCTCCACAACTATGCTTACCACATCAGCTAGAAGCTGCTAACCAGCAGAGTACCTTACCTCAGCTCTTATCTTGCATAGGATGAATTCTCATGTTTATATTTCCCTGCTTGTTTGCTATGCTACAAAACTAATATAATAGCACAATCTATTCTCAATAAAGATTTTTTTATATTTTTATTTTTAATTTCCTCTGTATCAAAAGACACAGTAAACATACTCAGGATAGCTCTCTAGCAATTCAATACACTACGCTATTTTGCCCTAACTTCACAAAACGTAATATAAATTTCCAAGTAGAAGAAGTATTAAAAGAAAAGGCTGTTCTTGCTAACTATTATGTGGCAACCAGGCCTCTCTCATATCAATAAAAAGCTCTCCACAGTGACACCCTTGCCCTTTCTCTAGCCACTTTCTGCCAGGTAGGAATCAGAGAAATGTAAAACAGCCTTAAAAGCTCCATATCTGATCAGAGGAAATTCTCCCAGTGCAGGCTAGAAAGACTGCCGAAGGCTTTGTTCCAGTTCCCTTTTAATAAGCCATCGCAAAGCGGGGCGAGTAAATTTTTCAGGTTGCTGTATGGCATGAAGGCAACAGCCTGGACAATATCTGCTGGATTCACCTTCTACAGCAGGCCAGTGCTGGCGGGATGATGAGGCTGCTTGAAGGCAACACAGCCTCAGCCATTCTGGGCTGCTGGATGCATGCAGCACTGGATCATCTTCCATAGGTTTCTGTGGGATTCAGGCTACACTCTTGCTGTTTAGACTCGAAAACAACTCTCTGCTAATAAGCCATCTGATGTCTTTCACTAGTACTGAATAGACTTCAGAGAATAAAGAAAAATCATAAGGAGAATATAACACACAACATATACCCAGTGCAGAAGCCTGTTTTCTCTACAGCACTTTTTCCCTTTCCTGATGTTCTGAAGAGTTTACTCATGTTCCCTCATTATCTCCGTATCTTTACCAGTCAGAATAGATACTCTATGATAAACATGTGAAGGAAACTAAGCCCCAGAACAACTCCATGATTAGCCTGAGACTACTTGGTGAACCGGCTGGAGATGGGAAGACTGCCCAGCTCTCTCAATAATCCACCCTTGGCCTCAATTCAGCAGAGCACTTAGGTACTTGTTTAACTTAAGATACAGTGCTTTACTGTGAATCACAGACCTTTTTATTATTATCACTTCTACTGCAGAGTGAGGGAATTAAGTCTTAGGAAAAGCCTTGAAGCAAACAGGAGCAATAAATTCAACATCCTGAGGCTCTGCGCCCTGGGCCTGTCAGAGTCTCCGACCAGAGGGAGGATGAGGTTCAGAGACCGCGGCCTGGCTCATTTCCTCCTCCTGTTGGAGATAGCGGTGAGATTAGCGACTGTAGGATTGCTGCTGTGTAGAGCTGTGCTAGTCATAGCTGGAAGCCAATTACACATCCACTGGCCACTTTCCTCATTATTCAATCAAGGAAAAGAATCTTCACTTTGTTGGAAAAGCCAGAAGAACAGCTAGTAACTGCTGATGTCTTTTTTTGAGATTGCACAACTACAGCTATCACTCTTTGTTGCAAAAATACAAATATTTTCTTTATAAGATCTTCAAAAAATCTTTCTCCATTACCTGTATGGAAACCTAATTTTCATAGCCTCTGGAATAAAACCCTCCTCTTCAGGAGAGAGCCAAGAAACCCATCTCAGCAAACGTTGGACTCCAGATGATGAACGTAGCTGGACTTTGCTTCCTCCCAATGAATAACACATAGAAATTGTCAGTCTCCTAGGCAAACTGTGCTGGTCTTTGTGTCTAGGGAAGAAAAGATTTGAGGTATAGCTGTATTATAACTAATGTTTCTATGACAGATAAATCCATTACTTGACTAAAGTTTTACAAACATCCCATTTTATACGATGATTTTAATTCACTTACTGTGTGCTTTAGCATAGCTTGGGGGTGTTAAGGGAAGGCAGTAACATCTTTGTGGTTAAGGCTGAAGCTAGCTTCTGTTATAGCACCCTATTTCCATCCCTTCACCATAACTTTGGAAAGCTGCTTGGGTCTGAAGCCTGCCAGACATATGTTAGCCACTTCTGCAAAAAATAAGAAGAATCAGCCAAATGACTTCCAAGTTATGAGTTGTTAAAACTTACTCTGATCACTTTTAATTAGTAATTTTAGTCCTTGTCTTCAGTTTGGTTGATTGATTTGAATTAATGCGGTCTATAGCAACACTTCCTCCTTAAGAAAATTTCACTATAACTTAAACTTCTCTTCAGCTGAATGGCTGTGAACACAGAGCAATGTCCTCTTCCTGACCCCTGTATGCCCTGTTGGAGAGGTTATTGCCCCCAACCTCATCTCTGATCCTTGTCTTCACCCTTCTCCCTCCTTTTGACATCTTGGGAAGACTAAGTGGTCCCCAACTTATTTCAGCCAAGGTGAACTGGGTTGCTTTAGGCAATTACATAGTGATTCATTCATAACCTCGCTCTCTTGCATTGATGCAGGTAGGGAGCTCTCATCCTAGCAGACTTGCTCTCACTTCTCTGAGAAAGGTGGTGAGGTGATTACCTTCAACAAGGGAGCACTATGAACAAAACAAAGCCGTACCACTGGCCAGCAGCTACATCTACAAGTACAATTATTTCCAGTGCACAGGCCTTGCTATTCACACCTAAGGATCCAAGCCAGTGTTACGTTCACACTTTTGATTGAACCAGTACAAATAGTTATCTTTCTCTACCTAAGAAAAATCCTTGAATCACTCTCCTAACCTTTTCATATAATTAAATCTTCTTAATTTGTGCAGTGACAGTTTACAAAGAAAAATGGTCAACATTGTGCAAAGATATAAACCACTCTCACTATTCATAAATCTGAGTCTAAACAGTTTTGTTTGTTTCAGAGGGAATTATGAGTTCACTTACACTCTTGCTGAGATAAAGGAGGTTTTTTTGGCATTGGCTTGAATGGGATCATGATTGAACACTGCATAACATTTTGAAATACTCTTCCATTGCCCATTTCTCCTCATGATTTTTTTCTGTTTGGGAGGTGACCTGAAGTTACCTGCTGAGTGGCAAGATGTCATTATTTACAGCAAGCATTTTCCACAAGTCTCTCAAGTTTTACAGAGCACTTCATTTTTCTATAAGTTTTCACCACAGAAGGAATCAATCCATAAAATGTAGTACCGGCAAATAATACAGGAGCTGGTTTCTAGTCATTTTTAGCTACACCACTGCCATCACCTGCTTAAAAGGTGATGACTGATTGCAAATTTAATCCATAAAGAGAGAGATGAGGGTTGCTGACTCCCTATCTAAACAAAATGTAGCAAACAAACTCAAAATGCCAATTGTTCATAAGCCACGGTGTTACAATCTCAAGCTGCAGACCATGCTGGAGGTGTCGCTTTGCATTAAGTGTCCTATCTCTGATTCAAACACTGATTGTTACCTGAATTGCAGTTGTCAGCATTGCCTGTATCTATTTTCCCAATGAAATACTTATTTCAGAGTCTCCGCAATTTTTAATTTCAAAGTAAGTGACAGATAAAATAAGGGCACTGCTGCTTTCAAGATATCAACGTTTTTTTCAATTAAAATTCAAATAAACCAAAATGCTACTTTAAAACAAGAACTGAATCAGTCACACTTCTAATCAGAAAACTCCACAGCCTTGGGGAAATTGAGATCAGTGAGTAATTTC
>WEIS01070704.1:0-12358 GCA_013389965.1 Todus mexicanus
CTTTGTATCTGCCTGGACTGATTTTTGTGCTTTTGTACTTACCCGCAGAGAATTTTTCAAACTGGAAGGAAATGCAGGTTTCAAGGTACAGTTTCTAGTGAGACTCACCCATTCCATGTCCCTGAATGCAGGTGCAGGCTCAGCGGTCAGGTGGTCACTGTCAGAGCTCAGTTTAGGACTCAAAGTTTGGTCAGCATTTCAAATAGAAATAGAATTTGCTTGCAGCTGCATCAGAGTCTGCAACAGAGCTTTAGGAATATGCTTCTCTAAAAATGTTCATATTCTTTGCAAGGCTTCGTTTTAAATATGGGGGTATTCTCCTAAATATCTGCAAAGTAGTTCTAATGAAACATCTTTGTATTGCAATGGCCATACTAAGTATACTTAAGCACAATAATTGTCTTCAGCTACCTCATCTCACTCATCTCATCTCATCTCATCTTGTCTCGTCTCATCTCATTTTGTCTCATTTTTTTTTCCTCCCCGCATATTGAACAGATGGCCTTGAGCTTTATGTAGGTGATTAATTACACTGCACATAACAGCAGTATTTTTTGCATGCATAAATTTCTGTTAACAAGATTTTAAATTCTTTTAGCAACTAATCTGCTCTGAGGGGGGGAGGGGGGTAGAATTTTTTTTTTCCACTTCTCTTTTAAATATGTGCAATATGTGTCTTAAAATAAGTGCATCTGTATGTAGTGCCAGTTGTTAGAAAAGGCTTAGATGTCAATTCTGCTGGCTAGTAAAATTTAACAAGAGTATCTGCAAAGTGAAAAAGTTAAATTCTGCTGATGAGAATATAACAGTCTTCTGTAGATGCGCTATCACAATGTGAATGGGAGAAGGCAAGTGTTGTTTCAGCTGGTAAGATCTGTTCAGAGCACAGGAACCTGACTTCAACAGCTGCACTCAGAACATCTGCAATGTGTTAGAGTACTTGCACTGAAAAAAAGAGATGCCCTTATGGGGAGGTTAAATGATAAGAACAAACCCCACGAACAAATGGCAGTAGACATTCTGCTATCAGAGGCCTTACTGCATACAGCTCTGTTGTTTCCATATAGGCCAAAAAGCATTTTTGCAGGTTTCCCGTTGTGCAGTCACTACTGACTTCATGTTTGTGTGGGGTTTAATTCTAAGTGATGAAATTGCAAAGCTTTAAAATGACATTTTCATTTCTCTTCACCATGATAGTTTTTATTAAGATTATTAGCAAGAGCTGGATGTGTATTATAAAGTGTTTGAGGGTATTATAATAAAAAGTTGCTCCAAATTCTAATTACATGTACTTCTCTTAGTATTCCTGCAATTTTTATCAGTAAGTAGTCTACTGAATGAGTTTCTCGGTGAGAATATTCCTTCATGGAACTGGATAATGCAGGCAGTATTTTGAAAATTTTATGAATGTATTTCATAAATACATCCCTGAATAAAGACATTCCTTTTCTGTGATCACTCATCAAAACATTTGAAATTGAACACTTGAGGTTACGAGTTACAGTGCATGTCAGGGGCACCATTTTCAGTGGAGATTCTAACAATCTGTAGGTTCTGAGAAGGATTTCAGATCTCCAGAAACCATTATGTTGTGTCTTGTCAAAAAACGTTTGATTTCGAATGTTAAAGGTGTAAACCAAACTAATTTTGTGACCTCTTAACATAGCCTAAGTTCATTTGTAGAAATAACTGAGGAAATGATTTCTGCTAGTGAAAAAGTTTTTTAAAGTTTTGGTTCATACAGAGAGGGAAGAGTGAAATTTCAGAATTGATAACATCTTGTTAACTTGGATCTACTTAAAATAAATCATTATGCTGTTGATGTATGCTACTGGACAACCTCCTAGAAGTGTGGGATAACAGTTGAAGATACACGAAGATACATAGTCAATGGTTGCAGTAACCATGTATAATCTCAATTATAACAGTAGAAATCAATGTATGCTGTGGAAATCCAGCATGAAGGGTTTGTATATGTGTGTGTTCCTGTGCATTTTTCATGTGTGTATAGGTATGCTAAAAGATTTCTTCCTGTGTATTTCTTCCATGTTTTCAACAGTGTAGGAAGGAGAGATAAAGGGAAGCTTGTCTTCCTAGGAAGGGAAGGTTAATAGAAATAGAGGATTGATTTTCCTTTCAGATAGTTGGCCAAGGATAATCACGTATCTTGCAAAATCTGCTACTACATTCTCTGGCTTTGCTGTACATCTATTAATGGACAATCTGTGATACCTAACTATGAACACGCATACCTGAGAAGAATGAAATCTTGTGAGGTTAATCCATTGTAATCCCTTGGCTGACATCTTTGCCAGCTTCTTAAAAGTTTTAGATTCCTCAGGCAATCTTCACGTGATCTGTTTCCTTTTCCACTGATACCACTTAGAAAAAAACCCTGCATCTTTTCAGGAGGCAAAAATATTTGGACTTCAGCATACTCCAAAGTGTATATATTTGAGTCTTTTCATATTCCAGGTATACTTGGAGGATGTTATGATACCTAGGGGAGCTTCTTCCTCTGTAGGATGACAGCAGAAAGAGGGCTTGGTGGGGTGGGATTGTGAGAAGGCATGGCTTAACACTACACATTGAAGATGTACATTGATTGAATGCATACAGATGTTCTTAAAAGCTTAAACTCTGTGTCGCTTTAATTACATGTTATCCAACTAAATAAGCAACCTTGATTCTCATCCTGCCTTTCATAGGTTGGTTGGTTTGTTGAAGAAACTTTGTCACTTATTCCTTTTCCCTATCCTTGCCTTGCTGATATCATCCACTCATATGGGGAAATATAATCCTCGTGGAAGGTGACCTGTCACGCTGATCTCCAAGAAGTATCTAGCCATACAAGTAGGTTGTGCCAGGGTGATCTTGTGCTTTCTTGATTCCTTTGGTGGGAACATGAAACGAGGATCAGAGCTGAGTCCACTGATTAGTTCTTAATCACATAGGAAGCCCCACTGGACTGAATTGCTACCACTCACTGTCACTCTGTGTATTGTCACTTACACATCCAGAATTGAAAGTCTCATAAAAGGCTTCCCTTGATTTGTCTCAGTATGTTACTTAAGATTCTGAAAAAGCTGTAAACATTATTTTTTCTGTTCAAAGGGGAAAAATAACACATGTAATTGCTTTTTTCCTTGTTATTAGCCTTTAACTTTGATGGCTTTTACTGATGTTTCTGTATGATGGCTGATTAGGCCAATTCTCCACTGGAACATTAGCACTTCAAATCCACTGTATTTTGTCACAAGAGGTGGCATACTTGAGATGAATTGTGCATGCTCAAGATGAATTGTGCACAGTGTAAGAAGTCAGTGAAGCAGCAGTGAAGTAGTTAATGTTTCTAGTCCTCAATTACAGTGCAGTTGGCCCAAATCAACTCAGAACATTTCTAGTACAGAAATTGCTACAGCTCAAATCAGCCTTAATTTTGACAGAAGGATCAGGGTGGCCTTTTTGCAGATAGGTAGGTTAAGATGATCCTCTTTAACTGGAAGCCTGATTTAAGTAGAATGCTCTTTTTTAATACAAGCCTCCTTTTATCTTAATGGTATTGGCAGGACAGCCCATTTGTCTCAATTTCCTTCAAGCAATAGTTCTTAAACCAAACCTTGAAAGCTGCAAATTCTACTGTACTGCAGCAAAACCATATTCCTTGTGTTTATTCAGGTTTTCACACAAGTTCACTAACTTTGTGTTGTTTCTTCCTGATGTTAGAGTAGGATTACCTTAGTAGCATTATTTTCACACCTGGGAAACAAAAATAAAGCTTTCTGTTTTGCTTGTGAGTGAAATAATCTGTTGTGGTTTGAAGATGTTGAATGTAATATGATTTGCAAATTCTATGTATATCAAAATGATTTCCTTAACCAGCCTAAATGACCAAATAAAATTAATTATTTAGCTGTAGTAATATACCATTCTTCATTGTCTAGGAATACAAAATGAAATGAAACCCCATCACTGATTTTTGAAAATTTGAGCTGAATTATCAATATTCCTACAAAACATTTCAGATGAGATGATCAACATATTACAGCTTGTTGCTGTTTGTTTTCTTATTAATAAGTATCTTTTCTTAGCAGGGATAACACTTAAGTAATATTCTAATATGAAATATTTTACTTCCAGTTAGATTTTCTATTATATCCGTTACGGTGTGTTGTTTTGAGCCTTCAGAAGCTTTGCTGATAGAAGTGTCCCTTTCACTCTTTTACTGCCAGCATAGATGCCAGAAGATGTTCTAATTAGTCCCTCAAAAGAATTAATTCAAGTAAATTCTAGAAATATGAATTAAGTACTTGTTCTACTATTTTCATATATTTAATTCTTGAATATAATATCTGTGTCTATATAGAAAACTAAGCAGTATAGATACCTTGCAGAAGAACTTAGTGTTCTGCATAAGGGGGGTTCAGGGATGGGAGAGGAAGAGAGAGAAGGAGAGGGAGATTGTGTAGTGTTTATTTCTGGAAGAAAGGCCTGACACAAACCAGCTTATTAAAACATCTGTTTTAATAAGATAGAATAAGAAGAGAAATACAGAGACCAAGTAAATCTTACATCCCTTCAGACTCTGGGCACTCCATATTCTCACTACTTTGGACAGTCCCTGGAAGGATCTCTCCATGGCTTGCTGTGCAAATCCTGTCTGTGGGGAGAAACTCCTCCTTTTTGGTCATTTAAGCTATTATATAGTTTTCTTACATGAAGTTTATTTATAAAGTATGTTTACATGAGAACTTCTTGCTGCACTTTTAGACAGAAGCAAGGCCACATGGGTGGCATGTCCACCAGTACCAAGTGGGAGCTGCCTCCAGGCCCCGTTGTTACAGTGAACCGACTGGCATTATCCTGCAGCAGAGATGTTTGTGCAGCACAGCGCANTACAACTGTGTAGAATGTGCAGTTCTCTGTATAATCTCCTGCCTTTTCTGGTGAAGGCTCCTCTGAAATCAGGCTCCTTTCTTTGATTGTTTGTCTTTTCTGGAGGGAATTAAACTGATGCTAAAGCAACATGCTTAGTATTGTCAGTATGTTCCTTCTCCCACAGTCTTCAAAAGAAACACAAACCAAAACAACTTATGATCCTCTTACAAAGTTTCAGAATTTCTGCACAAAACCTCACAGTTCAGAAGCTGTGGCTGAGTTTTATAGCATTTCCTTAAAGGGATGTCCAACCTGCAAACATTGAGGATTGTCTGATCAATATGTCTTGACAGACTGAATTTCAAATACTTATCACACCTCTGCAAATAAAATTGCATCCTATACCCAGTGAGTTCCTTAGGCTTGAATGGGTTGCATGGTTGCTATGTTTCTCCTCATTAGACAGAGAAGGCTGAAATGTCAAGTAATGATGAAATATACTCCTTTTCATATATACCTGCCTCTCTTGATATTCTTTGGCTGGGAACAGCAGGATCCATAGATGCTCTGAATTTCTGCTTCAGCACTGCTGTTCAGAAGTATGAAAAATTCATAGGACAAACTCAGCCCTGAGTGTATCTGGAACTAGGTCCATTGCAGATTTTTGCCAGGGCTTGCTGCTATTCTTTGCATTGATCTAATTATAAAGCTTTGATTATCTTATTGATTTAGTGGAGTTGTGCCCATCTCTGCCAGAGCTGCATTTGATTGTGTGCCTTTAGAGGGAGACAACTGAACAGAGTTCTCCCAGGCTTGGCCAGAAGGTGATACCCTTTTGGCATTGCCACAGAGGTCCTCGTTTGATTATGCAATGCATCAATACATAAACTGCGCACAAAATTGACTGAGTCAAGCCAAGGTTTTGTAAACTTTACTAGATAATTAAGTCCAATGTAGGATTTTGCCAGCAGCTGGCAAAAACAACTGCCTCGGATAAGAGATCAGCTCAGATATCAACTCTACTCTTAAAAAGGTATGTGACTATAAACAGAGTGCGTAAAATATTTTTGGTGAGTCAGGCATATTTTTTCATGGAAAGGGTACATTTGTCTTACATTGCTTTTTCTATAATATTACAGATTTAAAGTATTTTATCAAGGCAAATATGTAATGGTTGGTTTGCGGGTTTTTAAAAATCTTGTTAAATTGCTGATTTTACTGATCATTTAACAACTCATCACTTAGATTAAAACACTTTAATACAGATGGACACCCACTGATGATATTAAATTACGAAACATAGATTGCTACTATTAAGAGACACCAGTTATTATCATTTTACAAACAAAACAATTCCAGGCAAATTAATTCAGATCATATAGTGAAGGAAAAAGTGGAGGCAAGGGAAGGACACTCTGTTGTACAAGCCAAATTGGCTGGCACTGGTGTATTCAGAAAAGACTGATATTTTGTCAACCTGTTATTGCAAAATATGTTTTCAATTTTTGACCAGCTAACTTACATGTCCTGCATTTTGCAGTCATAAACAGCAGACGTACAGGTTGAACTTCTGCCCAGTCTAAATGGAAGAGCAATGTCCCATCCAGGACTGATTCCTGGATGGTGTTGTATAGTTGAGAAGTTAATTTATATAAGCTTGTGATGGTGATCACTCTTGCCAGTATCAGTGACAAACTTAAAAATTTCTCATCGTCAACAAAAATTCACTGTCAATTCTTCAGTTTGACTAAAAGGATCAAGTAGCTTTTATTATATTATTGTCACTCTCTGAATGTAGATCTACTCCTTCTCCCTCCACCTCCCCACATAAAAGAGGTACTGGGGAGATTGGCATATGCTAAGCTTGCCCACCCCATTCCTTAAGGGAAGATCTGCGTGAAGAGTTAAGAGTCAAATGTAGATGCAAATAGGAAAGAAGGAAACTCTTCAGATTTGGAACCATATTCCCAAATCCAACTCTGATAGGGAGAAAGAAGATATACTAGCAGTTCAGGAATACTTTTCTATGGTGAATATGGTTTATAAATGTAAAAAGCACCATTTCTGTGTTTAGCACTTCAAAATAGAGCAGAATTGTGCACTTAATTTTACTTTCCAATAAATTAAGGGTTTTTTAATGGAAGTGGTTGCACAATGTTTGTTTGCAAATCTGTTTTTGAGGGATGTTGAGTTCAGAATTTTATGGTGACTTTTTCCCCTACTTAAACATGGATAAAAATAAAAGTAGCTCTGAAATACATTTTTCTTGAATCCAATACACAGTCACTAGCAGGGGTAGTGATTGAGGAAGACTGAATGAAGGAACTGACCCTGCATAGTAGTAAATGTGTTGTCCTAAGCCTTCATTTCATGTGACTATGGAATTTCAACTAATGATACCTGGATGCCCTTGAAGAGTCATGCTCATCTGTTCAGTTTTGTCAGGATTTGTGCTTTTCCCCTTTTTTCTGACCCATGTGTGATTTAGATATTTTTTTCTAATGTACTGAGAGAATGGAAATGCATTTTGAAGATTTGAGTGAAGATCCTTATTGTTTATTTACGGTACAAATTTCTCTGGCAATCTGGAGGAAACTGAGAATCCCCTGTGACTTTAAAGGAGCAGGGAGCATTTAGACTTGAGGATTGTTGCTCTGTATTGCTGTTGGCAGGCATTTTACATGCTTTCTAGCTCTTTGGTTTGGCTCTGGTCCAAGGTCCATTGTTCTTCATCACAAGGAGTCTTTCCAAGTATTTGATAAGGCTTTTTTAGACTTATGAATAACTGTGCCTCCTTCTGACGACTATTAGCAGTGTGATAATCCGTAGGCACTGAAGCTCAACTTCGGAAATGTGTCGCTACATGAATGAGTTTGCTTGAAATTTTAGAGGTTCCTGAAAGAAAATAATATGCTGTTCCTATGCCATCTCTTACGTCTTTCAGTGAATGTTTGGGTAAAATTTTACTTCAAAAATCATATATTTCATAATGAATATGAATTAGATGAAATTTTTGTGGCTACTAACAGAGACCACCAAATTCCTTTATTGTGTAATCTGTAAACAATGGAACACTATCAAGTGCATAATTATCTATCTTCTTTAATTAAACAGCAGTACTGTGCACAAACACAACCAATAAAAAATAACCCTTCAGAGAACTAGTACAGTTTGTATTAGGGTTTTGATGTCTTCACATGAAATAGCTTTAACATATCGAGAGAGAATAACAGTTATTCTGTTTAACTTAGGAAGCTGCATAGCTTTTCTTGAATAGATTAGACTGTGCATACTACCCATATAGTGGTGTTGCATAGCAGAGTTAATGAAGCTGTTAGCATGATCTGTCATGCCAGAAAAGATACTGAAAATAATTAGAAAGTGACTGTGAATATTTAGATAGGGTACTTATTAGATATGCTGCATTCTCTTGTAGAAGATACAAGTTTGCATTTAAAAATATTCAATGACCTCTAGCAACTGCTATACTTAAGTCAGAAATATGGACTTCGTGAAGTCTATTATGCTCCCAATGTCATCCTATTTGAGTAAAAGGCATAAGCTTCTATTTCTCAGCAGGTGCATACAATATTCATTGAAAGAAAACCCAAACAAACACAAATCCTATATTGTCATAAGATAGTCATTAGCATGTTTTTCCAAACGGATTTGATAGGTACAACTTATGCATTCTTTATCATGTATATAAATTAAATACTGTGGAAAAAAGAGGCAAACCCACATTTTAGATGGACAGTATGTACATCAGCTAATGGGTATGTGTAGGTTAAACTGAAAGATGAAAAAGTAGTAAGAGAAAATCAGGTTAGTGTAGGAATAGCAAATTTTAATAATGTGTATTTAGAATATTGGTTCTGTTAATGGTGACAAATTGCAAGGGATGTTTTCATTATCAGCAAGTTCAGATTATCTTGTCTCTATCTGACAGAGAAAAAAGCAAATTGGTGAATATCGTTATGTCTTTTCATTGTTTGAACTCTAACCACAGAGAGAAACTGTAGGTAACTTACTATATGCATCTCAGGATTATTTACTTACTGTTGCTTGGGATACATGAAGATTTCAAAAAGCTGTTTAATGTGGGTACGTGGGAGTAAAGAATTAATTAGACTATTTCCTATTTGGAAGGTAGACATTAAAAATACATTATAAGATTGAGCTTTTACATAAAGTGAAATAGAGCTTACATTCACTGAAAGAAATGCTACCTTTCCTGAATTAAATGAAATGCAAACCATGGTGAAATTCCTGAGGGCTGTGAAACTCAGCACTATGAGGTCAATATTCTATTACTTTTGAATTCTTTTAAGATAATTGATTTTCATTTTTTTTACTGTAAAACAGCACGAAAAAGCTAATCTTTCAGGACGCATTCCACTATCAAAATGTAATTCTCGGAAGATTATGATATGCATACTGGTGAACTTTTTAATGGTATGAAGAGATGGTTACTTGTGATTGCATTAACACTGGGTTTTAGTTGCCTATCCCTTGTCTAGCTTACAGTAAATATCTCTGGTTTTCTGCATTTATGTACATTGATAAGATCTCCCTCTAAGCCTTGTCGTCTGTAGGCTGGACAGTCTCATCTCTCAGCCTCTCCTTGTATAACATCTTTTTGAGTCTGGACTCTCTCTAGCATGTCCATCTCTCTCTTGCACTGGGGAGCTGAGAGCTGGACCCAGCACTCTCGATTTGGGCTCACCAGTGCTGAGCAGAGAGGAAGGTTCACCTCCCTTGATCTGCTGGCAATGGTCTTTGTAGTGCAGTCCTGGGTGTTGCTGGTCTTTTCCACAGACAGATTGCTGGCTCGTGGTCAGCTTGGTATCCACCAGGACCTCCAGGTCCTTCTCTACAGAGCTACCTTGTAGCTAGTCAGCCCACAATGTGTACTGGTGCCTAATACTTTCCTCCCAAGGTGCAGGACTTTGCATTCCCTTTTGCCTATCTTAGTGTGGTATAGTCATGATTTTTACATAGATAGTAGCAATTCTGCATAGACTGAAATAGCTGCATTTGCATGATAATGATGTAGTGTGGAGGAATATAGTCCTGGTACTATAGCCAGCTCCTTTCAAGTGCAGTATAAGGGGCAGTATAGAGGAGTACAAACATGTGATGGTAGGAGAAAAGGAAATGGGCTGACACTGTATTTAGCATCATCAGTTAAAGAAATACAGATATGGAATAGAATACATTAAGTTGTAGGACAATGAACAAAGGCCACCATCCAATGTATGAAAAGCATGCTTTATACAGTACAATTAGATGTAGTGTCACCTTACATACCAATGAAGAAAGATTAAGGTGTATAAATGTGTTACCAGATATCCAAAAATGACCCCAAGTACATCCTAGAGAGGAAGTGCAAATCATCAACACCATACTCCTCCTAGAGAAGGGGACTTAGGATGCTAAAGAGTCACTGTACACCTCCCACCCCACACATCAAAGTGATTAATTTTAGTATTCAGAAAGGCAGTGAAGGACACTAGGAAAAAAAAAAAAAAAAGCATAGATGTTACGCATACGTGTATAGCAATTTGAACTCTATTAAGATTTTTCTTCCATAATAGTATTCTCCCTTTTTCTGTTTCTGTAGTAATTAGATGTGAATTAATAATAATTAATTGATTAAACTGTTAACATTTCAGGCATAATAACAGTAAACTCTTGGCTTTGCATATAAGGTATGTTTTTTAACCCTCAGCAAAATTTTGAGTAACACCTCTTTATGATCCTCCTTTTTACATTAACATCTCTGTTGACCCAAACCACTGTTCAGGAGCCTGAAGGATGGTTCAAGACTAAATCCTCTTTTGTTTCTACTTGAAAGAGAAAAAGCCATATTACTGCTTTCATGTGTTTCCTTCTAACCCTAACTCAATATCCTCCTAGTTCTAGAAATGTGTTCAGTGCTGCTAGTGTGTGTGAGTCAGAAAATGCATGTCCTCTAAAGAAACTCCTTCTGCTACTCTGTCTGTAATATTAATTCTGCCTTGGCACATAGGAGCTCACCTGCTTAGTTCTTCCTCTGCTTATTCAGGCTTGGTGGAGATTACACTGTGTGTGTATGATGTTTCTAAATTCCATCCCAGAGGAAAACGGTCTTGTTACACTCTTAAGTCTTTTCTTTAAATCTTTTCTCTTCCCCTCTGGCAAAGGGGTGATTCTTAGATGGTTCCTTAGCAAGGAATACCTTTAGATGAGAAGTCAGATGAGAAATCACTTGATATAGTAAATACATTTATTCATTCCAGACTCTGTAAACCACAATCAGGACCCAAGTAATTTAGCCACTTATAAATAGTATCAGTTTAATGCATGCAATTTCACTGTTAATATCAAGGCAAATACCATAGTAACTGGCACAGGTACGCTGCTTTTTTTCAAGTCAGGTGCCTTTAACTTTGTCACTGAAAATAATCTCAGAAGTTATCTTTGCAACAAAAGCCAGGGGATCGGCAAAGGGAGAACTTGATTGTGTTAGGCACAGGCATTTTGAGCACTCATAGAGGACCAGTTGAGTCTGAGAGCTGTATCTAATTTCTTGGTTGAAGTAAGATCTTCAGTATCTACTTAATTACTGCATTTGGTGTTTCTGTAACACTATGGTCTCTGCAGAAATATGCCTTGGGCAGAATTAGCTAATCATTGCTTTGTCTTCATGAAAATGCACAAATGTAACTTGATCATACTTCGGTTTTAAGAGAGGAGGGCTCTATAAGTCACAAGCTTCTTGGTGCACTTCGAGAAAAGGATTTTAAACAGTTTAAATAAATTTACATGCCTTATAAAATGATACTGCATTATATGTCTTGCAAAAATGTTTTAAAATCCCTAAAATAGGAAATGCTGAATGAAATAAAATGGAAAATAAACAAAGTAAAGATCACAGGCTGTTACTACAAAAGAATAAACATAGAATTTAAAGCTGTTGTAAACTACTCCCCTGTATTTAAATTAAAGCTGATGAGGGTGACAGGTATTGTAAATAGTGTTAACATTTTTCTTTTACCCCTCTGTCAAATTCTGTTCTCAGCTAAGTTCTATCTTTGAACCTTTTAGAATAAGGTTGTTGTTTGGTATGCAAGAGTTGATTATGACAGACTTTGTGATTGAACAGCAAGTATCACAGCAGATTTGGAAGTATCATTCTGCCCAGTACAACTGATAAGAATACCTAATGCTATCCTTGTACTAATATCCCAGTCAAGTGTTTTCCCCTGATGTTCTGGTTACTACAGAACATTTCACTGCAGTCTGCGTTTTTAGAAACAAAGGTGCAACCATGAGGTCCCTGGAGAAAAATGCTGTGTGAATTAAAAAATCCTTAGTTCCACCAAAGTGGTGGCTTTAGTATCTAAGAATATGCAAGTATAAGGAAATTTGCAGAGAGAGGCAAAAAGGATACTGCTGTCTTTGAAGGCATATGAGGCACAAACATCCATTACTTATA